>VMBQ01008021.1:7661-37661 GCA_007657795.1 Dreissena rostriformis
AAAATCTTTGGAAACATAAAATGAAAAGAAAAGTTGTTTAATTTGGTGGATAATCGATTAAAATGTACTCGTGATCATAGATAAAATATCACCAAATCCAACAAATGTCCTCTACATAACAAGATTATCATCTCTACTTATTTATCACACATTTTAATTTCCGATGTCAAATTCTATCTGACATAACGACGCTTGTCCATTGACGACCTGGGAAAAAATGAAGCAATGGTAAAAGAAGCCGTTAATGTTGAAAATAGTCACACGATACAAAGGTCACATACAACACAGTAATGCTCTTTACTGCCATTCCATCATCCCCAGCTGACAGGAAAAGGCAATCTCTTCCTTGCTGCTGAAGGACATTGACAAGCACTAGATAAAAGAAACAACATGGTTCAATAGTCCGTAATAGATATTGCTTGTAATACAGTAAATCAAATCCCAAATGACCTTCAGAGGAAAATCCGACCCAAAAACGATTCAATTGTTACTGGTAATATTATAAGGAAACAAGAACGTTTCACGAAATATCATTCGTAAGTAAGGGAAGAGTAGGTGTTATTACTGCTTAATTATTTCCAATAATGAGTAAAACAGAATGTTACACGAAGTGCGAGTTTAAATAAATTTAATAAGTGGAGATTTTACAATCGACAGATGGGGTTTGAAAATAACTTACGTTATTATTAAATTGGCTCAAAATAAAATGTCGTAAATGTATTAACTAGGTCTGTGTTTGAAAGCAAACATCTCGAAGGAAAACTAAAACTTTAACTAGTGTACCAATCATCTCCCAAGAAAACTAAGAATTGTATATGTGTACCAAACATGTTTCAAGAAAACTAAGAATTGTATCAGTGTACCAAGCATCTCGCAATGAATCTAAGAATTGTATCTGTGTACTTCTTGTCTTTTCGTCGCAAAAGTAACCAAACATACGTGTGATTAAGAATTCGAAAGAGGTACATACTCAGTTGGACGTTTAATTGAGTTCACTTATTAATTATTGAGTATATATAATTGTAACGACTGCAAGCTGAAATGACAATGCTGTTAACAGCATCTGGACCTTGGTGCTCTTTTCCAATCATACATGTACAATACAGTGTCCATTTTGTGATCGGATAGGCGTAGTTCGATGCACACTAGGATTGTCATCGGGTATTATTCTTGATAAGACACGTATGGTGATGGTTTGTCCCTGAACTAAACTGAACTAATATTTGAAATGACCATAAACTATTCGGATGTTTCCTCTATTCTGCATCATTATTGTTCATTTGAATCTCTCCATAAATGCATTAGTTTGCAAAAAAAAACATTGCGTTGTTCGTGTAAATGAGAACAGCCTGACCGTCTTCTTACACGTATTTGTCTTCTCCAGACTTCCCACTAGATAGGCATGATACCATTAGACTGCAATACAAACAACACTATTAACCCTTTGCATGCTGGGAAATTTGTCGTCTGCTAAAATGTCGNACTAAATAGGCATGATACCATTAGACTGCAATACAAACTTCACAATTAACATTGGAGTAGCAAGGCCTTCGTGAATGTTGTCGACAGTTCTCGTAGCAATACACATGGACACTTCATGCTATACATTTGTACAAAGGCAACCTGACGTTGCTATACGATGACGATTCCACTAGTTGTTCTACGGCGTGGTCATTGGACCGATTTAAATCACTTTTACTTTCAATTTTACTTGGTTACGATTGATACAAATTGTTTTAATGAAATGCAATAACCGCGCTTTAACTGTTATAATCCTAGGTGAGTAAGTAGATTTAAAAATTATGCTTTTTTAACTGAGTTGCAATTTCCCAATTTAAAAAAAGCGAACAGTTGTATATCATTGAACGATGTACGTTTCCCTAGAACAAACCATGGACATCAACAGACATATTTATAACTGATTGAAAGAACCACTGTGTTTCAATAACAACTTTAAGTAAAATATAATTGCATATATATATAAATATACACTTGGAGACTTTTCTTACATATTCAAATCAATATAGATACCTTATTTTTTAACGTATTTTGTTGAAATTTAGACCAAGAAAAATTTAACATATTATAAATAATTTCTGTAAATTTAATTGAAATTGATTGGCAACACATTATAAAACTTAACAAATTGAAAACATCATTTCAAAAGTCAAATTTCCAAAATCGTACAACGTAAAAAAATAACAATGTGAAAAGTGACAAATATCACAAATTCGAATGACTAATACATGTACCTCTTGTGTCCTCTCGTGCTTTTAACAACGTGATCTCATCTCTTTCTCATAAAAGCCACGTAGTCGTTAATAAAACGGTGAGGGATGCTTTACCACTCTTCCATAAGGGCCTACACTTGGCGACTTTTCTAATGCACCAGTTTTTCAAACTTGAATATCTCAGTTATAAGTAAAGATTTTGATTTAAAATTGTACATGTGATTATTTGACTACATTGTTTGCAAGCTCACGATACAATCATTCAACAGTGACGATCGGGCGCTTTAGCACGTGGGTTAGGTAGCCTGCGACATGCCAATTGCGCGGTTGCGCTGCGAAATGTTAATGCGAGCCGCATTGTTTTGTTAATTAATTGTATGTTTTCCCTGTGTTAGAACCTAGAATGATACAATTGAAATACAATTATAATTGTATTGCANGTCTGGTGGCTTGACAAATACAAATTAAACAATGAATTTACGTTAACGTTGAACACACGTGTATTTTTTATTGTAGTACATTGTATTTACCTAGAATATATCCTGACTGCCACGTTATCGATTTGATGTGAACGACCTCTTGTTTCTTGATTTGGTGAAACAAGAGTTTAAGTTTGTTCTATTTTCTACGTGAGTGTGTACCACTTGGATTGCTGTTTTAGTTAAAATCGAGGCATATAGCGATATTGTGACCGAAAGGATCATACATAGTTTTGATATTCTACGCACGTTTCGATTCAGTTAATTTTAATATTTTTGTTTGCTATTGCTTTAAACTCTTCTTTTGTAATTTTCACCAATTATTTTTTTGTAAATATTGTAGGACAAATAGAATACCATGTAAGTGCCATTGTGTACTTAAATTTACCCGACTCGTCTTAAAAAGGCTTACACGGCGAGTCTCGCTTAATAAGTTAATCCTGTTTTTAAGTAGCAAATAGACATAGCAAGTTATTCAAAGCATTTTTTGTTTCAATTATGACCTTCCGGTTGATTTCCTTGTTATGCAATAATATCATAATGTTACCAATTGTCTCATGTTCGCAAAAGATGCATAAGACAAATCAAAACTGTTAATGCACAATAAAATTATTTATGAACGAAACAAGACATGACTTAAATAAACAATATGATAGATGATTGCGGAAACACAATGTAATTAAGAGTTGCCATGAAATATCCATTTACTATTGATGTAGTAGACATGTCCGACATTTATGACTCATCTTTTCTTTCAAGGCATCGGTCGAATTGTAAATGCCACAGTCCAGTTTATTGGACAGAGCATACGAGCTTCCATAAGTGCAAGAGTAATTCTACGTATATTACATACACCTAGTTAACGGTCTTCGTTTTACTTCATTAGCCATGAAGACTTCAAGCATATAGTCATTTTCCAATATATATATTGTATTTACCTTATAGAATATTACATTTGGCTCTATGTTAAGGCTGTCATATTGACGAATTAACTTCATTATTACATTTTAACTTCACATTTTGTCATTCCTTTATCGTGTTTATAAATGCTATCATTTCTTTTTAATTTACTTCTTTGATAAACGCAAGACAAAACGCGCTGGTGTTTTTTTTTATATAGGTAATACTATTAATTGTATGGTATGTAATATGATTTAATAGAGAAACAGATGGCTTTTATTCAGAAGCCGTTGGCACAGTCTTGTGATCGCGACATTTTCATTGCTTTGAGCAGCGGGTGTAATTGTAGTTCAGAGGTTTACTGAATTGTATTCCCCAAATTTTTATAAAGAGTGTTTTGTATTAATATAATTTGTAATTATGTGCATATATATTGTCTTTGTTTGCACATACAAATGTTCTATTACAATAAGGTAGTTTGGTAAATTGATACCAGTTATTACTGTCTAATATCTCAAATATAAACATGTGGCTGAACCTGGACTTTTACTGATTTTACGGTTTAATCGGCAATATCGAAGGTTATAAATGAAACTCCGATTTTAGCACATACCTTATGCACAGCATTTAATGACAAACGAATTTAATTTTGCGATTTCCATCTTACATTTGTTCCTTAAGGTACACAGGCAAACTTAAGCAGTAAAAATCCATTTTTGATATTTGCAACTAAATTGAATACGGTCGATGATTTATTATATTTTATGTTATATAGGTATGAAATATTAGTACATCAATTATTGAACAAGATATGTGTTTTAACACAAAACATCAGCAAAGACACTTTAAATATAAAAGATTGGTAATGTAATCTATCTTAAATAGAATTATATATTGCATGTGAAGATATAGATATAATGCACATATTAAAAACCTTTAAACAGACACTTGTTCTTCATATTGATACTGATGTCATTTTGTCCTATTTCTATATATAAAAGGACAATGAAGCCTGCCTTCTCGCTTGCTATTCACCAGACTTAAGAGTTTGTTTCCTTACACTTGAACATTTGCATACCTACCTTGTCAATCAATGTTGCCATTGGATAAAATTGTCGCAAGAGCCACCTTAGACAACTTTGTCACTTTGTTTCTAAATAAAGAACCGCGGCTGTATACCGACTTACTTGGCCCGAGACAAATTACTGTCGAAGGTGTTGTCTCAAACATACACGCTCACAATAATCAATATCTTGAAATATCATAATTCTGTCGACTGGTTTCATAGGAAGCCATTTAGAGTATGATGGTGCGTTAATATTAGACCAAAAAAAAGAACATGTTTTAGTACATAGAGTAATCTTTATAATAGGTCATGTTTACATTAAATAACGTTCATTTGCTTGATTCATGATGAAACCGCATCTACAACAACTAACTAATACATCTGTAATTCGTTACAGTAATTGTATTTTCGTGCAACCTACATTAGTTTAAAACGTTCATAAACATAGTGTTTCATCATGTAAATGGGGATCTTTTTAATATATAATCTACACAGTAAATATGGCCATTTACATTGAATATATATTTTGTAGCTATATGTGGGAGACATATATATGCGAGGAATATACGCATTTCATCGGGATTCTATAAGCCAATGCATTACGGTAAATAAATGTGTACAAATCGCAAACCATAATTAGTGAAATCTATTCATAATACAAACAGAAACAAAGTAAAACTCCAGTTACATCAGCAGTAGATCATTCTTAACATCACTCAAACGGCCTTCATTTTAGGCAAGTGACAATTTGCAATAAATTTAGACGCAGGCTATAAATACGTGCCAAAAAACAATAACCCATGATTAAAACTGGGGTCACCGCCTTGACACGGTCAATAAAAAGCAAAGAATTTGATTTTTGTAAACCGGTTTTAAGTCCTTTTCCACAATAATGTTCGACTATATAAGCTATTAGTTAGGTTAGTCGTAATATAGAACGATGCTAAATGACCTTAGGAATGTAAATCTTTTATCAACCGATATTATTATTTGAATTAAACGTGGTTGTGTCCATGTTTTTTATACACTAGAATCGTTCAACTTTGTGTACTGTTACTCGTTAAAACTATTACCACAGAATGTCGACATTTTCACCGAGCTATCTAACGACTATTGCATTACACCACACGGTCATATCATAATCGTATTTACTTATCGAGGATAATTCGTTCTCTTGAGCTAAATGTGGGCTTGCCGAGAACAGTTTGTTTTACTGAAGATTCCATTACGCCATATGTCAGTTTGTAGTTAGATCTGCTGATTAAACCAGGATACTATCTTTCTCCGAACAACTTTTTGATACTGAAGATGGGCAGCACATTTGGCTTTTAGGCGTACTTGCCTAGCAATTACTAATCGTGTGATATGCTTAAATAGAATCTATCTTTTAATGAGTAATATATATGTTTTTATAAACTTACTATTTCTGTCGTTTGTCAATTACGCTGACTCTATATGTCAAGTTAACTGACTCTAGCTGTCGTTGGTCAAGTACATTTACTCTATATGTCTTTGGTTAAGCTCACTGACTCTATCTGTCGTTTGTCATATTAACTGACTCCAAATGTCGTTGGTTAATCAAACTGACTCTATATGCAGTTGGTCAAGTAGGTCAAGTACACTAATAATATCAGTCGTCGGTCAAGTAAATTCACTCTATATGTCGTTGGTCAAGTAAACTGACTACATATGCCGTTGGTCAAGTAAACGGACTCTATTGGTTATTGATAAAGAATACTGACTCTATCCGTCGTTGGTCAAAACGGACTCTATATGTCGTTGGTGAAGTAAACTGACTTTGTCGTTGGTTAAGTACACTGACTCTATTTGTCGTTTTTCAAGTACAATGAATCCATCTGTCGTTGGTCAAGTACACTGACTCTATATGTCGTTGGTCAAGTACGGTTGCAGTACGACCAATATAGATCGAATGTCGTTTTGATTTACTTAACCTTGTGGATCGATTATTCATCATTGCATTACGAAGGTAAATAATTAAATGGCGTGTACACCAGTATTAATTAGGTATCCGTTGTGTCATGTTTAAGGTTGTGTCATATTGGTAAATTTTGAACACAATATTTAAGATTTGTTCAATAATTCATCTATTTAAACGATGTCTTAACATTTTTATATTGTTATAGTTATTTTAAAATTAAAGACAGTCAATAAATGTTTCAATGAGCCCATGTGGGTACATCGGTTTGGTTTTTTTACCCAGCATATGCATTTTGTTTATTATGTTTGATTACATAAATAACATAATGATCGCTATTTTATCAAATGTTAATTAAACCGCTCTTCTATCTTTGATCTGCCTTGATAGCAAACAAGCTGAGCTTACTCAATTGAATCCCTCGTACCCATCTATAAATTCTAATGCAATACAGTAACACAAACATCGTTAATCTAAGAACAATTATGTTATGATAAACAGGAAGCGGGTAAATTCCATTATCATCTTTTATAATTGTCAGTGCGCATCCATTGTGTTTTTATACTTAATATACGTGCATGTGCGTTTTAGTCGATAGTAGAAATAGCCCGTTCTTTACAATTCTCATCTGCATGCTAATTTCCTGCAATATTCATACAATGCTAGTAATAAAACAATAATATAAAGCTCCTTCAAACCTGATTTATTTCTCTATTTCTGAAATTGTCCATGATATGTAATATATATATCAATATGCAGTGTATTGATTTGCAATTGAATGATTTTTTTTTAAATTATAAATCCTACGAAATATGCACGACTTGATAAATGCGAAGGTGCTCATCACAAGTGTGTTTATGAAATTCTTCCGACTCTGTAAGAAAACAATGTTGAGGACAGAATAAGCATGCCTATCGGATAGAATCGTGCGACAAAATCTTTCAATACAATTCATAACATTTCGATATAAATCAACTTTATTAAAGTCAGTTTAAATTAAATTACGTAAAACACGTTTGTAAAAGCTCTGATTCATGTTTTTATATTTTGATGATATTTGCGCTGATTATATTCATTTTTCGAATTCAATTGGGCCGTTAACTAAATAGCTGTGACCTTTCAATGTACAAAAAACTTGTCTCAGAAAATAACTTCGTTTACTTTAAGCAAATGCCAGCATCCATGATATTTGTCGTAGTATAATGACTGCTATGTAATTTAATATTTCCCACATACTTTAAACATACACTGTACACTAAATATATAGCTTATGTAACAACATCCCGTGAAAAATGTGATCATTTATGCGTCAATTAGATTCATGGAATAGTATAGACCTTCTGCAAAGAGTTGTTATGTTCATGTATCGTAAATTATATTGTTAAATTGACAAATGAAAGTGTTTATATCATTTAAGATTTGTGCAAAAAAGTAGGGTTGTGTATAAACGAATAAGCCAAGAAGTAACTTGCGATCTATAACGTTTGATATATTATAACAGTCAATTGATACTATATGCAGCACGTGTCTCTAACTGTTAATGATCATTTTTATTTGATGTGTTTATTAAGAATAATTGGGTATAATTGCAACTTTCTATTAACTTCTCTAGAAGTAGCTGCTATAAAATTAAAAAATAGTTGTTTGACATTTGTCTGCATGTAAAGTGTTATGTGAAAGAAGTCTCGTAATAAGTCAAACTTGTATTCATGTTACATTTCTTCGAACAAACTGTTTGCAATACCAATTACACAATTATGTACATATATGGGGTTCGAGAAATCAATTCATCTATCATCCTGTTTCTTTTGTACGTTATAAAGCATACCATATATATATAGGATCTGACATGATTTGTCATAGCATACCATATTTTATTAAACGAGTTCATGAATTTTGTTAGTAAGCGAGCCTTTGGCGAGCTTACTAACGAATTTCCTGGACGAGTTTAATAAAATATGGTATGATATGACAACGAGTGTCAGATCTTTTTTATCACATGCTTTTAAACTAAATAAAATACAACTTAATTGACCAAACAAATGCTGATAGATCTACAAGTTGTTTACTATGGTGACGTCATTTCGTGTTGACGACGTCATTTCACCAAAATAAAGCCATGCGATTGGTTAGTTATTGATGCTGTAGCCAATGAAAACGCTTAAAAATGTTGTATTACACATGTGTAATATAAACAAATACGTAATGTCTGTATTACTTTGAAAACAAGGTAAAGCATGTGATAAACATTTTTATTTCAAAGCCGAATGTATATTTGAAAGACCGTTTGATTTCATGATAATCCATTTTTAATTACACGATCAGGCAAGCGATATAATATGCATGCGATTTGAATTAAGAGCCTTTTTTAACAGCTTTTAGTAGCACAATGTAATTCTTATGGCTCGGGACATAGTGCTCAAACAATGAATTACATCGTTATTTAACGTATGTGTACTTTATTTCCTTGATACCTTATTTACTTGTATACCAATCAAAAGGCAAGTTTGTGTAAGGCTGGACGGATCATTATTTCAGCAAAAATACAAAAAATAATCATTTGTAAGAAGATAATAAAAAGGACATTTCATGGATCTGGTGGAATATCGATTTTTATTCACTAGTGATGCTAGAAAACATATATTTTCTAAAATCACTAATGAATTAAAATCGATATTTCACCAAATCCAACAAATATCCTCTGTATAACCAGATTATCATCTCTACTTGTTATGTCCCCCATATTTGAATTCCCGATGTCAAATTCTATCTGACATAACGACTCTTGTGTATGACCGACCTGGCAAAAATGGAAGCATAGGTGTTAGAAGACGTTAATGCTGAAATAAGCAACACAGTACAAGGGTCACATTCAACACAGTAATGTTCTTTACTGTCAATCCATCATCCCCATGCTGACAGGAATAGGCAATCTCTTCCTTCTGCTGTAGGAAATTGACAAGCACTAGATAAAAGAAACACAATGGTGTAATAGTCCGTAATAGACATTGCCTGTAATACAGTAAATCAAATCTTAAATGGCCTTCAGAGGTAAATCCGATCCAAAGGCGATTCTATTGTTACTTGTAATATTAAAAGGAAACAAGAACGTTTCACGAACTATCATTCGTAAGTAAGGAAAGCGTAGGTGTTATTACTGCTTAATAATTTCCAATAATGAGTAAAAAGGAACGTAACAAGAAGGGAGTGTTAAAATTCAACTTTAACAATTGGAGACTTTACGATCGACAACTAGACTTTAAAAATAAAATTACTTTTACGGCTCCAAATAAAATGTCGTGAATGAATTAACTATGCCTATGTTTCAAAGCAAACATCTCGCAAGAGTGCTTATAATTGTATTAGTTTCAAGTTTTTATTTGAACATCGGCAAAACGCCTTTTATCGTTTACAAACAAGTAAACAAAATATAGTCAAAGTGCATTAGTAAAATAAAACAAAAACAATCATGTTAATAAAGATAAACTACGATGAAAAAATTTTAAAACATAATGTTTACACGTGTATGTATTGACAACATCTAAAAGTAAACAAATTGTTCATAGACAATATATTTAGGGTTTCAAACTTTATTAAATAAAAGCAGCACATACTTTTATTTTTTCCTCACGAAGTTTCACGGCATCAGTAAGGAATCTGGCAATATTGTTAATGAATTGAGTATTTTGACAAGATAGCATGTATTAAAATTTTGCTAGATTTTGCCAGTTGAATCTGATACAATATTTTATTCGTAGATCTTTGTAGATTTGGTAAGTTAGACATAAGTGGTAATCGGACTCAACAGTTTTCGCATTACAAAGTTTTCATTGCGTTCTTCTCTGGGCATGTTATTATATCTACCTATTGCTAATTTATGGGCGCTAAGTCTAAATCTTGATAACTTTTGTTTTTAATGTTTGCTATTTATGCAGTCTAAATAGTTTTCATGTGCGAATTCAGTCTTAAACATTCTATAGTATTCTAATGTCGGTTGCTTATTAATTGGATCGTGCCAATTTTACATAAACTGATCTTTTAATCTCTGGTTGATTTCATGAAAATAATTAAAATTGTTATTTAAATGATTGAAAAACATTCCCGGTCCTAGCCATTCTAATTGTTTATAACAAACGCACAGCACATAGTTGTATTATTGCTTTTATTATCCCTGATTAAATGATTGTAAAGATTGCAGTGTTCGTTATAAACAGTGTGCATCAGGGATTCGGGTTTGTGATTAATTTTAATCCAATAACCGAAGGCAAGTTGTTTGCATATAATAGAGAGAAGAAATTTGCCTATTTCGCCTAAAACCGAATTTAAAATGAAGTTTATCGACTTAATCAATGTTGTAAATTTCCCATTTTTCAGATGCATATAAAAGAATTGGAAAAACTAGGGAGTCAAATAGCGAAAGTTTTGTTTTAGTATTTAGCATAACTTTACTACAAATAGACAGCAAATGATTGTAAGCTTTTGAAGCTTGTTCGTTATTTGCCTTTATTGCTCTTGATATATTACCCGTATAGTGTAGTTTAAGGACAGCACTAAATGACTGCGGTACATCAACACTGTCGTTCGTGATACTTACTACAGCTTGCTGTCGTCTTTAAATGTTAAGGATTGCGAATAACGTCAGTTATTTAGGAGAAGATGTCCTTTGAACGATTGTTCAGTCTTATTTTGCATAAACACAGTGCCTTGTTCATCGGTGCCATCATGTAAAGTAATATGATGTGCTATATAAGGACATATAAGGACAGCACTAAATGACTATAGATATGCACGCAGTGCATCAATACCCTCGTTCGTTATACTTACTACAGCTTGCTGCCGTCTTTAATAAAGTAGTCAGACTTGCGATTGACGAACCTAATTAACGTGTTTAAGGATCATTGGTTCAGCTTTACATCTGTAATGTTAGTTAAACAGTATATTCAAATGGACCCGACACAAGCTACCGGTCAATATCCATCTGGAAAAAAATGTACTTATTCAATGTTCTATGATTTGACTTGTGCATTAAGTTCGCGTTTATCTATCAGATTAGCAATATATACGCAGCTTATATATTTAAATTATGTTCAGATAATCCGACACGAATACGTACACGGGAAAAGTTAAACATTGCAATTACAACGTACAGAAAGTATCATAAATGGTTATATTTTTAGCGTTTACAAAACAAACATATGTTTGTTTTTAATCGCTTTTTGACATTCATTATTGTATAGATGACCCATTTTAATACTTCGATCAGACAAGCAGTAGCATACGCAGACAGTTTGTTTACTAAGCCTGTATTTTACAGCTTCCGGTAGAACAATGATTTGTCAAGTGGCTTCACAAATAAAAATGAAGCAACGAGTTTACATTAACATTGAATATACTTGTATTTTTATTTAATTGATAATGTATTTACTTAGAAAATAATCTTACTGGCAAGTTATCGCTTTGATGTGAACGATCTCAACAAAAGAAGTGTTTGTCGTCCATGCTGCGATAATTGAATTAATAAAGAAAATATCAGTGACACGAAATATCAAATCATATTCTCAACATCTGACAAGAAAACAATATCCATTCCAAATGAGTTAATAGTATAATGTTATAAATTAGTTGAATTCATATTGGCTTTGTTATTGAGCTGAAGACAGCCGTAGTGGCCCTGAGGCTGCAGGCCAAAGGCCACTACGACTGTCTGAAGCTCAATAACAAAGCCAATATAAATTCAACTAATTAATGAACATTGTATTAATTAACTTTATAATATTATCTTATTTTTCGTTTAAATGAAGTCTCTTCTTAGCAAAAATCCACTTTAGGCGAAAAGTGTTTTCCCTGATAATGGCCAATCTGGGACGACACTTTACGCATATGCATTATGCCCAGTTTTTTCACATATCTGCGGCGGAATCAAGCTGCCACTATTGAAAGATTCCCATATAAGGCCGAGTTTTTCCTGGTTTCTGATTGGCTAAATCTCGTATTGGCCGACCGTTTTCCGTATTGGCCGTGTTTTTCCATATTGGCCGCCTTTCTCTCGAATAAGGCGAGTTTCGAGCTTTATTGGCGAGGCTTAACTTGTATGGGGCGAACAAATTGAACGCATTCTCGTTTAATATTATAAAGTTAATTAATAATGGATTCTCCACTTTAGGCAGGAGGTAAATGCCCCATTGTTTATTTATACAGTGTTTGAACGAACATGGTGTCAATAACCAGAAGATAAGGATTTAATTCTAATTCGATGTAGTATATATTGGCTTCCCGGCTTTCTGAAATCACAATAACAATTTGTAATGCCGTACAAATAGCCAACATACGTGTATAAATATTCATCGAAATATTTACTGATAGAACGCATATGTTTATAGAATAAATATTCCCGAGTGAATAGCGTTATGCAACCTCAGATTTATGAAAATGAATGCGCTTGTAAGATGTCTTCATCCACTCAGACACACATTACTCTACTTGTAGTATAATAATTTGAATACATACATAAAAATGACCAGATCAATTATGGTAAAATATGTGTGGCGGGTTATTTCCATTCTACCGAAAATTGAATATTGCAACTTTAAACTCAATTGTTATCTGGATATTTAACAAACGATTGAACAACAAGGGCACACGCAATGTCATGTCATCAACCATATATTTTCGGCATAAATACCATAACCGGAGTGCTCTAAGTAGTTTGCGCAATCATCAATCATATTGTTTATTTCATTCGTGTCTTGTTTCGTTCGTAAATCATGTTATTGCACATTAACAATATGATATTGCATTTGTCTAAAGCATCTTTTGCGAACCAGATACAAAATTGTAAACATTATGATAATATTGCATTACAAGGAAATAAACAGGAAAGCCCTTGTTGAAAAAATGCTCTGAAGAACTTGCTACTTTTGTTTTTCTTTAAACTACGTTTAAGGGGTGTTGCGGCAGTTTATTGAAAAAAGGATATTTATAGCAACACCGATTTTGCTATTATCACATCCCAATATTTTGTATCTGAATCATCACAAATTACCGAGTTGGTTTACAACACACAGGTCAGTGGTTCGATCCCAGGTGCGGTTAACTTTGTATAAGTTTTTTCTCCTTTAATTTCATTCTTGTTTTATACTGGAGCTCTTTAGTACTGTTGTTTACATTTATCAATTTAGAGCATGTATTCACAAACTTCAAAACATGCCGAAAGCTGTGAAGAAGTCCCTGTAAGTTATTGATGATTAAGGTCGAGTTTGATACTGTATGGTCTCATGCTTGTGATTAAATATTTTATTATTGTTTTGTTTTTTGGTAAACTGTTGTGATCCAAGTTAAGATTGTAAAAAAATGATAATGTGTATGCATATTTCTAGCAATCTATGCACCGGTACTTGGGTTTACAAAATTGCCGTATTTTATGAAATTTTACGTAGAGGGTAGTGATTGTTTAAACAAAATATCTCTTTTAAAAGTGCGGTGACCCCCGTTATAAATGTTATATAATTGTGATAAAAATCAAAACAAGGCCGGTGACCCTATGTTGTTTTTGTCATTTTTATATAGTTTGTATATGTAGAACTTGAATATAAATTTTGACCAAAATCGATTAGATGGAACAAAAACAGTAAAACTGCAGAAACACCCCTTTACCTATGTAAAAACATACACACGGAAAATCATATTATATGTAAATGGACATTACCCGCTTCCTTTTGATAATATGTTAACTTTGTTTCACAGTTTGATACAGTGCAGTCGGAAAAACAGAACTAGTCGTATTGAGAATCAGGTTGCGTAATTTCTAAATAAAAAAAAATATAATAGATTACTCATTAAAAGATTTGTAATATTTATGCCTATCACAAATATTATTTGAAAAGCCAGCATAAGTTAATTCCAAATTTGTTTATCATCTCTAGTATCAATATGTTGGTCGATGGAATATAGTATCCTGGTTAATAACGCAGACGTCACGAACAAATCCTTAAAGATATCTGATATGAAACAAATTTTTCTCGGAAAGCTTACATTAAGCCAAAGGAAACTAATTATTTAAGATTTGTTTATTAAATTATGATATGACAGTGTAGCATATTGCAATCGGTTGATCGCCATATCATAAATGTAACATGTTCCCTGTTACTGTCAATAGTGTATGGTATTAGTTTGAAAAATGGAAACACTTATCAATGTACGAAGTAAAAGTTCTTTCGAATCTTACATTTTATGTTTTATGTCTATTATATGTGATTTTATGTTCTAATGCACCTGCGACTTTTCGTTCACAAACGCACGTATTTCAACATTTCATTTAGTTATCTTCTATTTAAACTTATACAAGGTAATGGGCTATGTTTTTACTTTTAATTAAGCAGACGTTTTGGACAATCCTGATTACAAAATTAGCGAATGCGTTATAAACGTATTGATTGATTATCTATGCTGATTGGAAAACTATTTTCCGCTTTATTTTGTGGAAAGAGATGTAGTTCATTTTGAAATACGTTATTATTTGGTACGTGTATTTACCGTACTCCTGTCTCATTGGCCGGCTTAAATTGTGATCGACTCTAACATAGAAACGAAATTGTGTTTTCTAGTGCTCTGCATGAATGAACATACGAGATAATCTATTTAAAACAAATAATCAGTGTGTTTTAAATACTGACATTGTATTTCAGTGCGTATAGTGATCGGCGGCTGTTCACATTTGCATAATTCATGATTGTTTTACTTTTGAAAAAGGGAACAGTATATCGCTCATTTATGTTAGAAAACTCTGCAGATGAAAACGTGTTTATTTAAACAAAGGCACACTTCATTTTTCAATACAGGCAAATACCTGTATATTCAAAACAACACATAGAATAAATGCATTGTAAAAACTGTGGTCCCGGCTTTGGAACGAACGGCCAATTCGAATCATTTTTAAATTAAACGGCTGTGATTTGAAGCAAACGTCACGCTTAGCCCATTGCTATGCTCTCAAATGACACATTTACACAATTGTAAACAATAATAACGTAAAACAGATAAAATATAAAAAAAATGATTAATGTGGAGTCACCACCTTCGAACGGGCAATGCAAAAACACACAATAAAGAACAGGGTATTTAGATACTCTACGAGGTTGGAGAGAAATTGTATGTACATGTAATAAAAGAATCTGCATATCCATTTTGCCTTTTTAGATTTGTTTTTTAAGAAGTACCCACAACTTAAAAATGGGTGAATGTAAAAAGATATAAATTTTGTATTTATGTTAAATATACCGTGAGATTAAGCGACAGTAATGATTTAATATTGTTGATTAAAATAGGTTGCACATTGTTCGGAAAATGCTGGAGTATAATATTACATTTTTGGATTGAATTTTGCACAATATTTTATGTAAATTTGCACTGAACATATTGTCAAAGAACAAACAACGTTAATATAATTTTTTTTCTTTAAAACAAATAATGCTGGAGTGCCTCATGCTATCAAAATGATTATCGAACTTGGCTACGATATTATGCCAATTAACATTATTATTAGTTTCATGATGACCTGATTAAAACTGTTTGAGTTATTTAGCAGACATCGTTATAATTGAAGCCGACCGCCCGCCCGTCTGTCGCAGGTGTTCACATAATACTCACAGATTTACTAAAATAAGCGTATACAATCAAAGAGAAATGGGTCAATACGATAGACTTAATGATACTAATGTTGAGATAACATGTGGTTTTATTTTGAAAACAGATGGCTGTGATTAACCAATTCGCATGTTGTCAGTGTCTCATATAATGCAACTTTGTTATTTATTGATGATATTTGGTATGTGAATAATTTAAAGCTTAAGATCTCTTTAGAAGATGAAATCCTGCATAGGACAGGTCACATCGTTTTTACCTTGTTTAGGTAGGACATTAAAACATGTCATAACAACGTATGTGCACAAAATTAATAAATATACTAGTGTAAACCTGGTATGTACAAACTATTATACTTAAACACTGATCGATTTAAAACATAAAAAAGATACAACAATATAGAATAATATGTGATGTGTAGCTACATAGCATATTGAATGTAAATTTAAAAACAAAAAAATCATATCAGCAGACATTTTTTTGAATATATATTTCTGTCATTGTACTAAAATTCTATTGAAGTTAAAGGTGCGGTTTATAGTCTGNCCCATTTATACACCTGGGTGGAGAGGAGCAAGCGTGGGATTAATGTTTTGCTCAGAAAAATCCAGTGCCCCGAGTGGATCCCTAGACCAGCATCCTACCACTAGACCACTGTCTCCACTGTATCAAATGCAGTGTCAGAATGTCTTTTAAAATAGAAAATTGGACAGTCCACTATCCGAAATATCCGTGTTATAAAATGTATCCGTGGTATAAAACACGCCGTAACACTCCAACTTATTTTCATAATTGTATTGCTTAAAATATTAAATAAAGAAAGTCTTACAGTCTTAAACCTCTGTTAAAATATCGTGAGTTTTCGTTGACATGGTGACACCGAATTCTAAGAAAGATTTTGAGCAAAAACACTCAAGTTTAAAAACCATTCAATATAATAAAATATATCACGCACTTTTGTTCAAGATGATGGTTGAGTATTCACTGCAGCTGAAGAGACATGAACTGAACAGATATGTTGTTGTTGTTTGTCTAGTTAAAACAGCTTTAAATATTTATTTAGTTAAAGGATTGAAATAATAATAAATATATTGCTTGGTCTAAGCTTGTATAAAGTCCATTTCACAAATGCCGAGAATCATTTACTGAAAGAATGCACTTTTTCGAATCCTTAAAGTAGCGCATCTGTAATGGGCACCTTTCCAAATATAATCTAATGTATTATTGTCTTAATCAGCATTTCACTGAACTACGTGCACATCTTTAGGTAGGTTTTCCATGCTTTGTAAAAACAATATACTGATTCTTTACAAAACCTTCCCCACGCTCGGCTTTTGTCCAGTTTATTTGCACCCCTGGAGTATATGAAAGTTCCATAATTCATCCAGATTTCCAAATATGGGCATGCAGTTGGTGTGTACAGATGCAGTAAAGGTGTTTAAAATTTAAAGAAGTTGACATAAGTATTATTTTACAGACATTTATTTTTTATAACTTGTTATCTATGGAAGAGCGCAATGAAATGTAAGTGGTATCAGCCAAGTAGATATTGGGTTGGTTAAAAACAAAGTGACATAAAATTCAAAATATTATCATTTAAGTAATATTTTAAACTTATTTTTTATAGATACACTATAAACAGCACAAATATAAGTAATAGACAGATTAACCTTTTACTTTTTGAAATAAAAATAATAATTGCAGCATGCATGATTCGTATTTTCAGCAGTAAATCACCCAATTTAGCCATAACGTTGTTTTAATTTAAAAAATTGAAGAATGTGCATTGCAACATATTTAACAATAAACATAGCTTATATGCTATATTAAATCGAATTACGTTAGAAAAGAAATAAAGCGCGTCGCAAAAAATATGCGTGGTCTGCAGGATTCGAACCTGCGCGGGAAGATCCCAAATATGTCTACCGGTAGTCTATCGCCTTCACCACTCGGCCATGACATCTTCACGTTCGTACCCGCTTAAATTAGATATCCATAAGTTAACACGTAACAAGGCTCTTCAATCTTCGAAGAAATCGCGGGAAATCATTACAGGTGCGCTTTATACAGGTATATATAGTTCTCAGTGGAACATCTTAAGGCGGTGAACTACTTTCTCAAAAGGACTGGTAAATACATGGCTTATTAGACAGTTTGATTGAGATGTAATGTGACAAGTGGTAAGTAAACTGTTTTTTTTTGCAGTCATGTGGTCATTTCTACAGAGACATCTAAACAGGAGAGAATAAAATCGCTGAAAACGTCTCAAAAGCGCAATATGGTGGTTTTTGTTCCAAAATACTCATTGTACAATAACTTTTGCTAATCAAACGAGTCATGTGATGATGTTAACTTTATCCTACAGCTAAATGATTTTATAGAACATAATCGGACTCATACAGANTAAATGCAGTATATTTATAAAGAAGGGACTTTTGATCTCATCGAATTGCCTCGTTGCTACTTTGATTCTGTATGGTCATGTCATAATTGAGAAGGAGACGGCGGGGCGATGAGGGTTGTATTGGGAGATTATTATTTCTAGATATTTCTCGGTTTTTGATGTATCGAAATGACATTTACCACTGTTGATCCCAGGAATTGAATTTGCATTATCGGCATTAAGATGAGTGGCAGCATCATCCGGATCGTCGAACACATATATAGCGCGTATTAATACCCGAAAACCGGCGTATAGAACAGTGGAAATCACAAACTATACCATTAAAGTATACAGGAAAAACGAGGGATCATAATTTTTACCCTTTTAAAACACCAGAGGTTATAGGTGATTAATCAGATTTGCTGTCGGAAATTACCAGACACTTACTTCTGTCATTTAACATAGTCCCTTAACAACTTGATCGAAACTTAGGCCAAAACACATGTTTGTTTAAAATTCCTAACCAACCCACCGAGCATATGTTTTAATGAATTTGGAGGTGGTAAGATATTGTTTTCCGATTAGATTAATTAAGTATGCTATGTATTAATTTTCATTTGGAAGATTTGTTTAAAATTATAAATCCTACGGAAAAAACATGTCTTAAATAAATGTAAAAGTGCTTATCACAGGTGTATGTATGTTATGCATTCGACTCTGTGAATAAACCCTGTTCATGGCAGAATAAACTGCCTTTCGGACAGAATAGTGCGACACAATTCCGCAATACAATTCATTAACTTAAGATATAGATCAACTATATTAAAGTCAGTCAGTTTAAATTAAATTACGTTAAACACGTTTCGTAAAACTCTGATTTGTGTTTTTCCTCGTTTACGGATATTTGCCTTGATTGAATGGATTTTGCAAATTACAATTGGTCGTAAAGTAACAAGAAATCGCAACACTACGCTAGTTTGTAATTCAATATTGTGCATACGCTATGTGCTGAAATCGGAGATGTATTTATAACCTTCGATGTAACCGATAAAACCGTTAAACCTGTATGTTCATCTACACGTATATATTTTATTATTTACAATGTTATGACAGATATACATTGACCAAACTTTCTAATTGTGATAATCAGAATATTATTCTTTGCAACAAAACATTACATGCACATTTTTACAAATAATAATAAAAATACACAACACTCAAATTTCAATAGCAAATTTTTAACATGTAATCATAACAACTGTTTAATGATACCATTATAAACGACGTCAATCTCAACATTGCTAACATCCGACTTCTTTGTCCGAAACTTAGCGTTCTTGTTTATGTTGGATATCCAATGGTTCTCCCGGTTGTTTTGCAGTGTAATTTCATTATTCCAGCCGAGCAGATACTAAGAAAACCTAAAATGATTACACATGAATACATCTTTCTATCAAATTATATCCACAGACAATCATTTGCAATGCTAATCTCCATGAACAGAAATAGCGATATTTTATGCTTGGACATATCTCAATATCCGAAATAATAATATTTCGCGGTGAACTTGTTGAACTGTCCTCGGAAAGAATCCACATGTCTAAATGCGTTCTTTTATATATTAAAAAAAATAATACGTGTATTGTGAATAATGTAATGTTCACGAACGCATATTATATTAAACAGAAAGCATGCATCTTTTTTGTTTCGAGTACTTATGTACTTGAATGTGTTTTATGTACCAAAAAACGTATTGTATAATTCCTTGTCCATTCAATTACAAGAATCGTAACACTGATGTTAATCAAACGTGTCGCATGATATAAGGCTGGAGCTGAACATGAAATAGTGCGTTTTATACTCTGGTCGAAGGACAATGGAAGTAGTCGGTTACAAAGTGTAATTTAGAGTTACCATGAGATATCCATTAACTATTGATGTAGTTGACATTTCCGACATATATGACTCGTCTTTTCTTTTAATGCTTCGGTCAAATTGTAAATGCCACAGTCCAGTTTATTGGACAGAACATACGCAGCTTCCTTAAGTGAAAGAGTAATTCCAAGTATATTAGATACACCTGGTTAACGGGCTTCGTTTTACCTTATTAACCATGCAGACTTCAAGTATATTTTCATTTTTCAATATATATATATGTTGACAAATTAACTTCATGATTACATTTCAACTTCACATGTTATCATTTTTTATCGTGTTTTTAAATTGTATCATTTCATTTTCAAGTTTACTTTTTTATAGGTAATATTAATTGTTTGATATTTAATACGATTTAATAGAGAAACAGATGGCTTTTATACAGAAGCCGTTGGCACAGTCGTGTTATCACGAAA
Organism: Dreissena rostriformis; assembly: GCA_007657795.1. Lineage (NCBI taxonomy): Eukaryota > Metazoa > Mollusca > Bivalvia > Myida > Dreissenidae > Dreissena > Dreissena rostriformis. The sequence continues at coordinate 28,647 of VMBQ01008021.1, forward strand.
TTTTCATTTCTTTGAGCAGCGTGTGTAATTGTAGTTCAAACGTTTACGAGTCAATATGATGAATGCATTCACATTTAAATGTATTATTTTGAAATGTTTTTCGTGTAATTATTTTGTTATCGTAATTAGCGCGTTTCCATAGAGATACTATTCTAGCTATGTATGTTTAAACACTTTATAATTGGACATATTATTTGTATCAACGAGCACCAGCATTAACAAGTCGGCCAAAATTCTAGTATCATGTGTGATGGTATTCAATCAATAATAATTCTGCTATATAACAGTGTAATGACAGGCTCAAAGAGATTGTATATACACAGTTCTGAATAATTATTTTGACATAACACAAACACAATGTTATCACCATCACGCACAGAGGAAACCATTAATATTTATCAAATAAATTACACCACAATATTCCCTTGTCAATAGGAAAATAGTTTGTACGACAAAGGAAATAATAACGTTTTTGATTTATCTGTCTGCTTTCATTCAGAAGATGGACAAAAGATCACAGCATTAGTGATTGCTGTTGTTTTATCAGCTAGCCATTTCACATTTCATCTTTTGATGTAGAAAATATTTAGACAACAGGTCTGCAAATCAGTTGGCGAACATTGTTAACAACTTCAATTTGTTTTAGTGTGCAGTAGATTTTTATATCGAGAACACCGGGATATTTTCATATGGCCATCGCTCCTAGCAGACTTGTTAGTTGGGTTACGTGGTATAATGCGAGACGCAGGACACGCCCCGGTCAAGAGAATGCACTGGGTCTTTCAAGCACATAGTACACTGGACTCACGCATAAGTCGAGTTAGAAGAAAAGGGTTGAGTGGGGATCAAACTTACAGCCATTGAGTTCTGGCACAAGTGTGTTACTACTTGATCATGGGTCAGTTCGTATATTAAAACGTTGTTAATAGTCAGGCTTAATCTTCATATGATCATAGGCGACGTGACTATATAGTATATGTATAGGAGGGTATAGCATAACTAACTATTTAATTCATGTATATTCTTCCCGGTAGTGGAAATGGATGCATAAAACAAAACAATATAGGGACATGACTGTTAAAGCAAAACAAGTTAATGATATCATTACACATTTGATAAAACCGTTGGCGAAGTTAAATCATAACATATTATATAACGTATATTGATTGGTGTAATTATTCCGGCTAAGCTTTATATGTTGTATTCGGCTTACAGTCATTGTGATGATAGCATATAGCGAGAACATTGAATGTCATTAAAATTGCACAACTGTTCAAGTTTGAGGCCATGACAACCTACAACAATGGAATAATGTATGACATTATTATTCTGAAATTTAAATTTAAATAGATGTTTAAATAATGTTAAAATTAGTTAAAAATAACGTTACAGGCATTTTATTGACGTACACTCTAGAACTGAACATAGTAATGAACAAATTTATTGATTGTATGTTATGATCAGAATAATATGATCAAAATTCATACACAGACAATAATACGTATTTTATTTAGCCTACACAATTGACACCGTCTATCTATTGTTATTTTATTGTGGCAAATTTTAGGTTGGCAGAGAATGCAATAGATTTGGGAACCCCAAACAAATCTGGCGGTACAAACAAAGCTGGCTCGTGTTAAATTATTTCATAAATACATACTTTATAGACCGTTATTATTTGAATGAAAGTACCATAGGTGTGTAAAATGTGACAGCGTTGTTTGTACCTATAAAAAAACTGGAGTGTGTTTTTTTAGGCCTGCCGCAATCCGGGATAAATATATTTACTGTAGAGAATTTAATAATGATTAAGTTAATATAAAATAAAATATGGGTCACGGTGTTAAGTGTTACAGAAGTATTGATTATAGTATGGTGAAATTGACCGGACTGTCATGGTGTCACTCCAACCGTTTTGGCCGATTCCCCTCTTCACCAAGGAACGCATATAGAACGTCAGAGTGCAGATCCAGTTCCTTTAAGAACAGTTTACAGTGTTCGTTATTCACTCTCAAAAGGGTTTCATCTGCGACAAATCCACAGATGGAATCATCTACCAGTAACTTGCCTAGGTAAGTGTACTTGTGTTTGTATTCATAAGCCCTATTATAGCGAGCGAAAATATGGGATGCAAGAAAACACTTAGCCAAGCATGTTTGCCCTGCTGTTGTTAATTCATAACGAAACTGACATCACTATTTATTTCGACGCCGATTATCATGGAGTAAGATTACTAGATCTATGTAAATCCACATGTTTACGTATTGTTAATGGTAGAGTTGTCAATAGCTGTAAACATACTTTTTATTCAAATAACGGTACTTCTGTCATTGATTATTTATTGGCAAACGAATACAGCTTTTCAAGCATATCCGATTTTAATGTGCACGATTTTAACGTATTTAGCGATCACGCCCCGTTATAGTTTTCATTGTTATGTAATAACGCATCATCTGAGTATCAGTCTTACACCGATGTTAAATATAAGTGGAACGATGCGTTACGTGGGCAATTTCGTTCAGGGATTATTTGTATGCTACCTGTTTTTAATACTATTGTACAGCATATTGATTATTCAAGTAGAACGTCAATTAATGAAGTGTTGAATAGATTTACTGAAACTATTCGCAGTGTTGCTGACCCGTTATTTTCTAAAACATGTGTTTATAAAACAGATCCTAGTTTTCATGTAAATAGTTGTATGAAGAATGCAGAATGGTTTGATCACGAGTGCAATGATGCAAAACAATTGTACCACAACGCTTTACGTATTTTTAACTCTAGTAAAACAGATATAAACAGAGAACATTTATGTACACGTAAAAAGTATTATAAGGACTTAATCCGCAAGAAAAAGGCCTGTTGTTATAGGAAAAAAATGATTGAGATTGAAAATTTAAGAAAACACAAACCAAGAGACTTTTGGCGATTTTTCAAATCAAAAAATACTTCTATAAAAAATAAAATATCCTTAGAAGAATTTACAACTTTTTTTGAAAGCCTGAGTAACAATGCGTCTAATGTTTGTAATAATGAAGCAGAAGATTTTTGTTTAAATAATGATTTTAATTTAGAAAATTCTACATTCCCAGAACTTGACGTACCTATTTCTGCTGAGGAAGTTCGAAATGCAATTAAACATTTAAAACGAAATAAATCATCAGGTAGTGATTGTATGTTGAATGAATATTTTCTTGAATGTAGTGATATTTTGTCTGCACATTTGTGCGATGTGTTTAACGGTATTTTTGTATCGGGTTTCTTTCCCGATAAATGGACAGAAGGAGTTGTAATCCCTCTGCATAAAAAAGGTGCTGTTAATGATGTCAATAATTATAGAGGGATTACTTTAGTAAGCTGCTTTTCAAAATTATTTACCACGATTTTAAACAAGCGCATTGAAACTTTTTGCAATGAAAACACTATTATTTCGGATGCGCAATTCGGATTTAGGAAAGGTTATTCAACTATTGATGCTATTCATATATTGATGTCGATTGTACAAAATTATTTAAATGAAAATAAACGTCTGTATGTTATATACGTCGATATGTTAAAATGTTTTGACAGTATATACCGCAATGCATTATGGTTGAAAATGTTTAAGTCTGGTATACAAGGTAAATTGCTTAGAATAGTGAAGGATATGTATGCGAATGTTAAGTCACGAGTTAAATCATGTTCATCTTATTCAGATTATTTTAGTTATGCGGTTGGACTGAGGCAAGGGGAGGTAATGTCGCCTATTTTGTTTTCTTTATTTGTTGAAGATCTTGAACTTTACCTACAAGATAACATTAACTCTGGTTTGAGTATAGATGATATTGTGTTGATTGTATTATTATTTGCTGATGATATGGCTATTTTAGGCAAATCACCTGCTGAAGTCCAATCACATTTAGATAAATTATATTTATATTGCAATGCTTGGGGGCTAAATGTTAACACTGCAAAAACTAAAATAATGGTATTTCGGAAAAGAGGAGGATTAAAAGAAAATGAAAAATGGACATACAATGGCAATGTTATTGAAGTTGTTGATAACTTTAACTATTTAGGCACTGTTTTGAATTATACTGGAAGTTTTAAATTAAACCAAGAACATTTGGTTGGTAAAGCCCTTAAAGCATTGAATACATTATTGATAAAATGTCATGACTTTGATATAAAACCAAAAATATTTTGTCAGTTGTTTGACTCCTTTGTGGGTTCTATATTAAACTATGCTTCCGAAGTGTGGGGTTTCTCAAAGTCAGATGATATTGAACGTATACATTTAAAATTTTGCAAACGATTGCTTCAGGTTAAAATAAATACTTGTAATGTTGCTGTTTATGGAGAATTAGGTAGATACCCATTGTATGTAAATAGGTATATTAAAATTATAAAGTTTTGGTTTAAAATTCTTAACAATGAAAATATTATTATGCAAATTGTTTACAAGCAAGCTTTACACGATTGTAATAAAGGTTATAACAATTGGGTCACAAATGTTAAGAACATGTTAAATAATTATGGATTTGGTTATGTATTTGAAAATCCAAATGTTGTGCAAGTAAATAGTTTTGTTAGTGAGTTCAAATGTAGACTTGTTGACAATTTTAAACAAGAATGGTATGGAAAAATGAATAACAGCTCTGTATTAGATATGTATAAAATTTATAAATCCTCTTTGGAATACGAAGAATATTTAGACTTACTTCCTAAACGTCTGCGTTTATTTTTTGTACGATTAAGAGTTTCTGCACATCCGTTGAGAATTCAAACTGGCCGATATGCTCAGAACAACATTCCACGAAATGAACGTTATTGTTTATGTTGTAATTCCGTTGATTTAGAAGACGAATACCATTTTATTTGTATATGCCGCTGTTACATAGATTTAAGAAACAAATATATTAGCCGTATATTTTATATTAACCCATCTGTGTATAAATTCCACAAGTTATTAGTTTCAAGTGATAGATTAGTAATTTCGAATGTATGTAAATATATTAAAGAAGCTTTAGTTGTAAGAAATACGATTTTGAATAATACTGTTTAATAGTTTTCATCCCTCACTCCTCGATAGAACTTACGTGTTCTTGTCATATTTATTTATTTTATTTTTTTGTACTTTTTGTGTTTATTTGTATTTGTATTTTGTAATTGACTTTTATGTTACAAAATGTTATGTTATTATCCGTAATCACGTGACAGAAAATAATTTGTATTTTTGAGTATGAAGACGATGTACTGTTGTATAAGTCTGAATAAACTATCTGTCTGTCTGTCTGTCTGTCTGCCGATTGCCGTTTTCAAATACTAGAGCATTGCTTGTTGCTGGTAAATGTTGAAAAGAAATCACAACGGTCCATATGTAACATCGTCGAATAAATGTTTTCTTACACGTTTTATGAAATATTTATGTAACTATTTCAGAAACACACCGGCTGGAATTCCATCAATGTATGCGTACACAATGAACGAAATTTAAGAAAAAGAATCAATACATTTCAGAATGTTATGTTTATATTCGATAAAATTGGTCTAAAGATCCATTTGATTAGATTTAATTTAAATGCCTTTTGAAAATACGTCTTTTTGAATGTATGAAATGTAAACACCCAACAAAAACACATGGTAAGAAACACACGAATTTAATTGATCACAGAAAGTGACATGATATATTAGTGTTTAATTACTGACCGTTACTCAGAAGAAAATAGAGATGTCAAACTGGGAGGAGCAAGCAAATTAAGGCATTGCATTCGGGGATGTAGATTTTAATTCTATTGCAGTGCACGCAAAAGTAAACACCATGGCACGTTTCGTTAAACGTAAGCCACGTTACAATACAATGTTTATCAATTACAAAATCGATCAGTTGTATGACATATAGTTGCGCTTCAGTGTGTGATGCCCCTTCAACCGTGGTTAGGATATGGGGCTATAACTGGTTTATTAAACGATTCACTTATTTCGCCACAGAGCGATTGTTTCTGCAATTATCGTATAATTAAATAATAAAAGCTGGTGAAATTTGCGTAGGCTCGATTCGTTTTATTTTTCTCATCGTAAATAAAACGCCTAAATGAATTATGTAAACATTTCCAAAAGAAGAGCCTTCAACTACAGCTATTGTAACCACCAAAATGCATATTCAAGTCATATTAAATAAATAATGTGTGATATTTTATGTGAACGATCAACACCCTTCATTAATCTTTGTTAGTTAGAATATACATTTTACTGTGCAATATACGAATTGATATGTTAAACCATACATTTCATAATACAACAAATTATATCGGTTTATAGAGGTTGCACAGATCCATAAAACGTTCACACACATACACATCGCTGCTAGATGCCAATTATAAAATTGGTGGGCAATAAGAAACTGAATGTCTCAAATAATTCAATATTGTCAGTTTACTGCTGAAGATATTGAAAACATCTATTCTACGATACAATGTTGAAAGATAACAATTCGTAGCTATTGAATCATTCGCAATGCTTATGATCTTCGTAAATTTACTTTCAATATTAAGGGCGGATGTTATGAGTTCTAATTCTCAATAAATTACAATTTTTATTTTCCAAATAATGACACGACGTCATATGCTGTAATGACAAGACTAAAGTCAAGAGTTAGTTTTTAGTTTACAACTGTTACGTCGTGGCATAACAGAAATCTGATAATTCGTATGATGATATATAGCAACGTTTACAACTTACTGATATATCAAAACGCCCGATTCTTGCGATTANCCACCTATCGACTGAAACCATGGTAAGCAGCGTATACGATGCATCAGAGGCAATCGACGCGACCACATGTCCTAGCAAAGCTGACACACCATTGCAGTTTAATGTCTATCCATACATATCCCGTTTGCCTGGAAACGACACAAAAACGTTTAAATGTATATAGCACGTCATAGAAGCTTTCACTTGGGTTGACAGTGTCAAACTTGGGTTGACAAAACGGTGTATCTCTATGGCTTGCGATATTTTTATTTTAGTATACTTCACATCTAAAAAATGACAACATTCATCCACAAAAATGTGCAGTGTTTCAAATCGTGTTAATCAAATGTGACATTGATTCAATATACATTTAGTGGCAAACACTACAAATTACTTTATTCGCATTTAGGTAGTGATGTAGTCAAAAACTTGTAGTATTACTTGCATCATAAAATAAATTTTAATAACACATCGTATACTGTTTACCATTCTTTTGAAACAAGCGGGCAACATATTGATATTTTGCATGATTTGATTTGCTAAATATTCAAACTGCGCAAAACGTTGCCCAACAAAACATTAAGGTAATCGTACAAAAAAGTATCGTGTTGTTATTATTTTATTACTATTTGATATGATGTAAGTAATAAAACATATGTGTCATTGGTCGTTCAAACTTTCTTCGCTCAGTATCGACTGCAATAGTTTAAACTGTTGCTCTGGCCTAAAGACAACTGTTTTAAATATTGCTCCTCTACTTCAGGAAAACAATTAGATTGTTCCCAAATGATAACACAAATATCGGTATTATGTCTCCCTGTGACATAACTTGTTTTTATGGACACAATGCACGGCGTTGTCAAGTGAGGTATAATAATAGATAACATTGTGTCATGCCCCTTTCAGGGGGGCATGCGTATACGGGAGCTTACCGGGTTTAAGTGAGGTTACGGGAGCAAAACTTCAAAGATGGCGTCGTTTTTGTGTTTTTCGTGAAGGAGTAGCGGATAGTTTCACCCGGTTAGCCAGTTTATATTTATCTTTCTTTTAAATGAATACGCCCATTCGGCTATACGGTGTTTGTGCTCCCCTCGGTTTTTTGTTTCAATGCCGTAGACGTCGGAATTAAAAAGTTATTGAAGCAAAACCGGCGACAAATTTGTTGTTTAATTTCTTGACCTTCGAGATGTTGGATGTTCGAATATAATTTTCTCTCAAAATAAACGGTATTTGTGCATGTTTACAGTAAACTATAACATAAATCACAATTATCTAATTATCTCGACGCGTTTGTATGTCTATTAATTCATATAATACCGAATTATAACGGTTTAACCCCCATTTTGCCTTTAGTAATCGTCGTCTTCATGTTGAGCTCAGGTCCCGCATTTCTTTCGATATTTTGCAATAAATGGTGAATGTAAATTTATAAACTCTGTATGTAAATTTACATTTGAATTGCGTTTGTTTTTTATTGCGAATGATATATAAGTATATCTTTTATCATAATCTAATGTAGATAAAGTCAAATATATAATATATTTTTTCCTTAAATTAAATAACATGATAAAAGAAGGAGTTTAATACTACACCATGTTTTCCAGATTACTTAAGTTTCATCGGCGTAGCACGAATGCACTATGTGCATTACTGCTGATACGTACAGTATAATATTAAAAACAAATATGAAGTCTAGTTGCTATTCTTTAATTTTCTGACAAATCGACATAAAACATTAGTTCTAATGAATTCAGGAGTAAGACAATCCTTCATGTGATAAAATGTGCCTTTGGGAGTTAGAATTCATTCGCTTGCAATGGAATTATTGATTTTATACAAAGGTATTTATATCGAGTATTTATTGGAGGAAAACAAAGAAAACATAATATATATATATACCAATATATATTTCATAAAGGTGAATCACTCGAATATCCTTGTAAATTTTACATATTTGACCGACGATTCAATATTAATTACTTTCCTTTGAATAATGATCCTTCACAAAAAGCCTTTAAATATAACAAGTCCGTATGTCTAATATATATATATTGTATTCATTGTTAAAAAACTATAGGGTCAAAACAATCGTTTTCGAATCGAACAATCAACTGAATGAACAATTTTGATGTGTATTTGTACTTTATGTATCAGTACATCAACCGCCAAGAGTACAAACATTCAAACACTGCTAATTTTAGAACGTAGAGCATGTTGCTGCCAAACACATGGATGTACACTCTTGACGCTTTTGTGGTTTATTGAATACACAATACATGTTAA
>VMBQ01008022.1:2748-32808 GCA_007657795.1 Dreissena rostriformis
CGTTCTGCACCGTAGCTAGGCGCACACGCCGTAGTCTCAAATGGGAATATGTATGTCTGTCTGTATGTCTGTCTGTATGTCTGTGTATCTGGTTGTTCACACACCTTTCTCCCTATATATACATTATCGACTGTGAACGAGTATCTATTAATAGATCCCGGAAATAGGAAATAACGTTGTTGTGAAATAAAATTATCTCCCTGTTAATAAACAAAAATATGTATAATTTCACTGTATCTTCTAGATCCAACGGATTTCCACGGTGTTTCTAACATAGTGTGAGGGTAGTTTAGAATCCTTATCGGATCCTGCCCTGATACAACTATGGTTTCATGTTTGTGAATAAGTGTTTATGTATGTAAAGTTGTCCATTCTGTGTATGTAAAACATTGTTCCCACGTCGAGATGTGTTGCGGTGTAAGTACGGGGTATATTACTGTGAATGAACCATCCTTTTTTTGGGGATGGGGATTTCATAGTATGTATGCCTCGTTCTGCACCGTATCTAGGCGCACACCCCGTAGTCTCAAATGGGAATATGTATGTCTGCCTGTATGTCTGTGTATCTTGTTGTTCACACACCTTTCTCCCTATATATATATATAACAACAAGATACACAGACATACAGGCATATATATATATATCGATAATCTTATACAGACCCGTATACAAATTTAAACATTTTATAACTATTTCATGTATTATTGCTTCATATGAAAAAAGAACAGCGTGCTCGTTTCGATCATATCCATTTAATCTTCGTGACATCAATTGAAACTGGATATGCTACGGCGTTCGTATAATTGTAAATGTATTTGTGTTTATGTTCACCCGTATATATTTTTATTTTTGAATACACACCAAGTCCTGAAACTATACATAAATTACAAGATTGGGTTAGAAATATTTTATAAATGCGGCACGCATTTTGGCACAATTTTGTTGTGCGCTTTCTTATGGAGTGATAACTTTTAAATCATAAGACTATGAATACCTTCCGACTTGACTTAGCCTAAGAGTGAGCACAAAATATATTGCAATGAACTCATTTTTGCAATATGTTTTGTAATTTTAATACTTTGATATATTTTTTTCAAAACAATTAAAGTACATTGCGTAACAATTAATAACTAATCGCATCCCTGCTCACGTTTACAATGAACAATTTAAAATAATAGTTTTCACTATATTGAGAAAAATGATTAAATCTATGATAACTTTGTTATTATTTACTTACACAATTGCATCTTCATGACTGAGTCTTTTCGTTCGTACTTTACTCGTATGTTTCGGTGTTGCTTACTAACATTTAACCAAGAGCGGTCAATATTATTAGGATCAATGGATTGTCCAATGTGTCATTTCTAGAAGCATCTCAGTAAACCATGGACGAAAATAAAAGCGTGTTGAATACACTAGAGCGCCTCAGGAAAATATTGGGAAACCCGTGCAACACTTGCTAGCGATCGAGCCAACCAGAGCGTTCGAAACCTCCTTCGCTGTTGTAACGAGGCTGGGAAAAAACCATAAAAGTGGTAAAGATACGAGCGCGATTATGTAACAATTGTTTGATTTTATCGGTCATAACCTTGGAAGGTATAATGGACTGTTGACCCAGCGAACTAAGTTATCATATTCGCTTACTATATTTATCGGCTGCAAGTATTTGAGGGATGGGGTTACTTTCTCGTACGAGTAAACGCGTTTTTTCGGAGAGATAATCGGAATACTGATTTTTTGAAAATCGGCATTTGTTTGCAACAAACGCATTCCGTACCTGTCCATCTGACACCTACAATGCGCTCAGTCATAAATTACCGTGGATTTCTTGACTTTCTTGACACTTTCTGCATCGTACTATGCAGTCTTTTATAAAGTCCGATGACAATACAAAAATGTGTTACGGACAGCACAATTTTCTATTACAAGTAGGCCAATTAATTCATTGTTGCAATCGAATTCATCCATTGCGGTCTCCTCAATAACAAGCATTTCTCAACCCGTGAACAGGAAAGACAACAATTAATGTTAAACTTGTTAATCTAACGTAGAGGTAGTTATAACTCACACTCCGCCGAGCCTTCTTTTTTACATTGATGTTATTTGGTACTACTACAGCTTTTTTGTGCATGCTGCACAAAATTTGGCATAAATATTGTGAAGATACAAATGCGGGGAAATTTAAGATAAACTGTGGTCTCTTGACTCATCGTGATCCATTTTGGCCTTGCAAGTGTAAATAAAATCATTTTGTCCAAGTTTCATCACAATTAGGTTATAAAGTTGGCTTCTATAAAGTGGTTAGATTGTGTTTTTTTTTTAAAGATTTGACCTGATGATAAAGTGTGTGATCCAGATAAGAACAAATTTGATATTGTGAATATACAAATGCTGACTATTGCAGTTTCATCTAGATTGGATAATGAATGTTGTTTATTGAGTGGCTACACGGTTTTTTTATGATTTGTCTACATGATCTTATATTTACCCAAATTCATCCAAATTAAAACGTGGCCTTTATTGTCAAGATAAAAATTCTAACTAAGTTTAATCAAGTTTAAATCATAAATGAAGCTCCAATAGAGGTAACAGGGTTTTTTCAAAGATATGACATCGAGACCTTAATATTGACCCTACTCAAATGCGAAATTTAACTAGATATTTTGAAGATAAACAGTCTGGCCAAATTTTATCTACATCAATTCATAATTGTGGCTTCTAAAGTTGTAACAGGTTTAAAATAAAATAAGATTTGACATAACTTGATTCAAATGCGAACTGAGCCCATATATTGTCAATATTAACATTCTGTTTCATCAATATTGAGCAAAAACTGTAGCTTCTAGAAAGGAAACAAGCTACAACAATATACGACACACACAGTCGGACATTTCACAACAGCTCTTAATTGAGCACTGCATCCAATTATGTTAATTATTGTTATAGGGGCGAACAATCTGGCGGTCACTGTTGCACAAATATGGTAAGTAAACGGAAAATGTATGATGGTGTTTCGAACAACACAATATAATGATTGAATATAAGCAACAATGAAGTTTTTTTTGTGTCGTATTTTAAAGATGCAATAATTTTATTTTGGTCCATTTTACAGGCTGCTCACACTATTCATTACTCTATCCACCGCCTAACCATGTATCTTGTTTTGGAATTGGTCTTATGAAATCATACTAGTTTTGACAGCCACTCTTTTCCGGTGTTAATAATGGTTATTATCATGAAGCATAAGTGTGTCTATTTGGTACGGGTTAAATTTTATGATTGGCATAACTTACCAGGGAAAGTTTTAGTTGGTTAACTAATCGGTGTTCGATGCCTGAACATTGTTTCCTTACTTTGAATGTTATATTTCTTTTCCTACATGGTGCTTAATTTGCTTAATTTGACCTTGAAATGATGCATTTGAGCTCACTTGAGCATAAAGTGCTTAATGGAGCAATACGTGCTCAATTTAAGCTATTATGATAAAGCTATGTCCGGCGTTGTGTGTCGTGTTTGCTTAAGCTTGTTTCATTTCTGGAGGCCTCAGTTATTGCTCCATCGTGATGAAACATAATGTGTTGACAATATCTTTGCCATGTTCGGATTTGAATCTGGTAGGGTAAAATCTTAGACAAACTCTATAAAACTCTCAATAATGCATTAATGTAGGTAAAACTTAGTTAGAATGTTTATCTTGACAATACATAGGAAAAAAACGAATTTGAGTAAAGTGGGGTAAAACATAAGATCTCGAGGTCAAATCTTGGGAAAACAAATTAACCGCTATGGAAGCTTCATTTATGATTTAAACTTGATGAAACTTGGTTAGAATGTTTATCTTGAAAGTATAGGCCACGTTTAAAGTTGGGTACATTCGGGTAAAACACTAGGTCATAAGGTCAAAGTATTGCAACACCTTCTAAATGCTCAAGAAGCCACCTTTATTATCCAATCTTGATTAACCTTCAGTAGTGAGAATGTTTATATTGGAAATATCTACTAGGCATTGTTCAAATTGTGCACACTTGCCATTTAACCAGGTCAAATCTTAAAACTCAACAAACCATGTAACCACTTTATAGAAGCCAAATGTATTACCTCATGTTGATTGAACTTAAACAAAATGATGTTATTTACACTCAATAGANATTTAACAACCATGGTAATAAACTCCTACAACATACGTTACGCATAAACTTAAAAAAATCAATTGTATTTGAGTATTTTACTTGCATCGTAATGAACTTCATTATCAAAAGAAACAAATACATTACGATAATGCTTTATATCGAGTAATTCAACAATATTAAACATAACCATTAAATACGTGTTAACTTTTACAAATAAACTTCCACTGAGTATTTCACAGGCACGATAATGTATCAAATACTGAATGCAATACAAGACTTACGTATCCATTTTACAGGTAAAAGTCCAATAACTAGGTCAAAAATCAACTGGACACCCACCCCCCTTTCCAATTCCCTAAATAATTATTACCTAGGAAAATGTATGTTACTTATTTTTCTTAGTAGATCTTATCTAACCATGTCATGTGAAAATTATGTTTATATGGCAATTGTTATGTATACTCATATGTTGCAATTGTAACTTGAGTTAAATAAAGATATGTTCTAAGACTTACGTATCCATTTTAACACGTTTAATGTACACGTGCAATTTGTTCCCAACGATTTCAAACATCCTAATATATGAAACAATTGCATACAATAACCAAAAACGAACATATGTACATAATATAAAAATACGACTATGTAACTTTCTGTGGTGAGTAATGAATACATTAAGGAATTTAACACATATGCATATAAATAGAATTAACATCGCAATAAATAAAATAAAAATGGAAATACATAAAAGTAAATAAATTGAATTAAAAAAAAACAAACAACATTGAACATAAAATTAAAAGAAAAAAGAATGGAAATACATCAGATCAAAATATGTTGTCAAGTACAACAATTCGTTGCATTTGTGCACAATGGTGAGTTAAGAGTAACTCACGTTTCTTCACTTATTTAGTAGCAGGTTTTTTCACAAAATTTCAATATCGTCTGCTGCACGCTCACTTTGCATATACAGTGACGCCCGAGTTTTCAGGACGTCGTACGTGTTTTCTTGTCGTTACTGGGCTTGCGGGAAAACTTGTATCCGCTACCTAGAAAAAAATGCAAATTACTCTTCCACATATGATATTGAAATAAAAAAATGCTACAATAATGAAATCACAAACTCCGTAGCAAATCAATAGTTAACGAAATTTGTGAGATTTTTGTGACGGATACAGAGGCCTCCTCAGCACTAATTTAAACGCAGACGAAGGGTTTCCCACCAATACCAGCGTTTTCCTTCACGGATATTTTCATATAATAGTATATTCCAATGAGATTTGGTAATAATTCGGCAAAACACTTTATTTTCTGATAAACAACGCTCAGCAAGTATAACTATAGTCTATTTGATTCATCCATGTCAACAAACAATTTAATCTGCAATTGTAATGCGAACTATATTTAATAATTTCGGACCTATTTTTTTAGATGAATTATGTTGGATTTTTTGTTTACAGAAAACTCAATGTTTTCCATATTAGAATATAATATCTTTATTCTTTAATGATTATATAATATTTTATGTACAATACTTGCTATCGCGACACTCACCAAGCTATCCATAGTGTCTAGAGCCTGAAATAGGTAGTTTGTAACGTTTTCTTCTTTGGTGAAGGACGCCATCTCGATACACCACGGTTTATATTCAACGTACATCTTGCGAATTGCCGCCAGCAACGTCTGTTGGTAAATATGATAGGTTTTCATATTGTGAACGACTGGTAACGGAAGTGACACACATTGTTTACATATGATAATCGTGGCGGTTTTTATCTTTGATTGTTTTTTTGTAGTGATGGCACTGCTGCTTCTGTTGCTACTGATGATGATAGTGGTGAAGGTGTTGATGATTATGCTGCTACTGCTGCTGCCGATGTTGATGTGATAGTGATTATAACGATGAAGGTTTGATAATGAGTACACGTACCTAATGTACAATTGAACTAACCGACGTATTTTGAATAATAATACGAATTCTAATAACAATAATAACAATTATTCATAATAATAATACTCATTATAATAATTATACTATTAATAATTATAATACGGGTAGTAATAAGTATTGTATTGTATAAAGCACATCTATCAACATACGAATTCAATCGATTCGATTTCGGTTTCAATCGGAAGAGAGGGATATGTACCAGAATGATACAGTGGTATATAATTTCAATCCGTTGTGCTTGAATTCTTATTTATTTGATGCAAGGTTGGACGATTTCTGAATGAAACATCGAGTATCGCGTAACATTACGCTGTGCACAACTCATTTATGGATGCACATTGATATTTACTTCTAGACATTAATTCGTTTATTCATTCACTATTTTCATTTTGTAAATCGACATGTTTTGAAAAAAACTGTTAGATGACTAAATATGTTTTATAGAAAAGATGTCATATGCGAAAGAAACAACGCTGAAAACTCAATAATCATATTCTGTTGCTTTGTTAAACTTCATGAAGTTTTTTTTCTGTCAGTTGTCTCCTTTTTGTAAAAGATTATAGGACATACCATCGCGGATAATGTATAAAAGTCATTTATGTATACTATTAATGATCACAGTAAACTGTTGTCACGTGTTATCAATTGTAGCTTGTTATTAATGGTTAAGTGCTTCCACGCGGTTGAGTGGCTTTGGTTCCGAACAAAGTAAGTAAGTATATGAGCGTTCTCATACGACCCCGAGTAAAAGTTTACATTTCATTGCATCTGACCAGAAGTGTCTAAATAAGCAAACGTTGTTTTTGTTTTAAGCAAGACTTACACTTACAAGTTTTATAAATATACTGGTATGTCCAAGATTTATTACACCGGTGTACAAATGCATTCCAACATCATTAGTGTATAAATAACAAAATTGAAGTGTTGTATACATTGGTCCATTTAGACTACGCATGGGCCATTGAAAATAAAGTCCAAAAGTAACTTAGTTGTATGTGTTTGTATCTTGTTATCAGGCATTTTACTTATTTGTTATGTTGAAGACTTTTGAACTTATTTTTAAATAAAAATAAATAAATAACGAGGACATTATAAACATACTTATACCATATTAAAACTTTAAGCACGGGGCATAGAACAATATCAAATTACTTTACCAGTTTGTTAAACTGTTCGTCAATCCTCATCTGTAGCCTCTCAATAGCTAAGAATACACCAGAAAGTTGAGATGTATTAATCGTTATACTCAGACCGGTCGTTGTTTGGGCCATTGTCGTTGACTCGGCGGCACCTTCTGTCGTCTTACTGGTGACGTCACTTGACGAGGAACTGACGTCATACTTATATTGTTCCGTTGTAACAGGAGCAGCGTTTAAACCTGGGTACATAAACAGTCCACAAAGGACCACGGGGATACACGTCTGAAAGATTCAATTAGCATTTTTAACGCCATGAATAAAATACTTACAATATTACATATTCACAATAAAACAATCGCAATAATATGTGATTCCAATTTTTAAATGTGGTTATTAAACAGTTTGGATATTCAATATNAACTGTTATTATTAAATAGTACGAATATTCAATATATCTTTCTATAGCCATACACAGATCCCTATAAAATTTAATAATTTTATAAACAAAAGTAGTTCATGTAGTATTGCTTCATATGACAAAAAAAAGACCAACGCGCCCATTTCGATAATAAGCTTTTGGTATGTTTTACCATCTATTAAAACTGTATATGCTACGGCGTTTGTTTAACTGAACATGTACTTGAGATTATCATCATCAGGACATATTTTTGAATGTGAATACACTCCAAGTCATGAAACTTAATACAAATTACAAGATTGGTGTAGCAATATTTTGTATTATTCAACACAATTCAAGCACATTGCGTAACGATACATTACTAATCACATCCCTGTTCACGTTTACAATTAGCAATGTAAAGTAAGAGTTTTCACTATTTTGAACAAGATGAATAAATCTCTGATAACTGTTATTATTTACTTACAAAATTGAATCTTCATGACTGATTCTTTTCGTTCGTACTTTACTCGTATGTTTCGTTGTGGCTAACTAACATTTAAATATATTTAATTTGCAATTCAAATGCATTTATACCAAGAGCGGTAAATATTATTAGGATCAATGGAGTGTCCAATTTGTCATTTCTAGGAGCATCTCAGTAAACCATTGACGAAAATAAAAGCGTGTTAAATTCACTAGAGCGCCTCAAGAAAATATTGGGAAACCCGTGCAACACTTGCAAGCGATCGAGCCAACCAGAGCGTGCGAAACCTCCATCACTGTAGTAACGAGGCTGGGGAAAACCAGCAATGTGGTAAAGATACAAGCAGTGTTATGTTACAATTATTTGATTTTATCGGCAATAACCTTGGCATGTATAATGGACTGTTAACCCAGCAAAGGAAGTTATCATAGTCGCGTACTATATTTAAAAGCTGCATCAACAGGTATTAAAGTGATGGTGTTACTTTTCTCGTTGGAGAAAACGCATAGTTTCGGCGAGATCATCGGAAAAAACAGATTTCTTTCAAATCGGCATTATTTTGTAACACACGCTTTCCGTACCTGTCCATCTTACACCTACGATGTTCGCGGTCGTTAAATACCGTGGATTTCTTGACCTTCTTGACACGCTGCACCTTACTTTTCAGTCTTTTATAAATTCCGATTGACAATGTTATATTTTGATACGAAAACGCACATTTGTCTTTTAAAAGTACGCGAATGCATGCATTGTTGCAATCAAATTCATCCATTGCTTTCTCTTTAAAAACAAGCATTTCTCTAACAGTAAACAGTAAAAAAAAATTAATGCTAGACTTGTTAATCTTACGCAGAGGTAGTTTTAACTTACACTCCGCCAAGCCTTCATCAATTTACATACAGGTTATTAATTACTACTACAGCTTAGTAGTGTACATGCTGTATTTACTTCTAGAATAGATTATTAATGACAAATGTACTGTCCGCTTCACGAATAAAACGCACGTGTCGCGACGCTGGTAACATCTCAACAGCCAATCATTTCAACTCGTCCACAGTAACTTATTTAATGATTATTTTCAAGTTTCGTGGTCTTTCAATCTTTTTTTTAAGTTACATGCATCAAACTATTGTCACAATAAGTGCAATCTCTCAATTGTACAATATCAAGTATATGAATTATCACCATTGTATAGAATGAACACGTTCTGTACACAAGTATTTGTTATGATATTGAACAAAGCAATTCAATCGAAGCTTGGCGCGAATTAAAGCGGTTGATTGTATTGATAAATACCTTTTTTTTCATACCAATATTAAATATTAGTATGCGAGACATGCGTTTCTTAATAACGTTAAAGCCAATGTCATCAAGTGGTAAATAATCGTTTAATTCAATTTTATAAATGGCCCGTGCACAAAAAGGACATTGGCGTTTTTCATGTGTTTTCCCTTTAATAGCATTCTTTAAATGTGGACAGTGCTGTTCGCATGTAGTATTTGTTTTGATAAATATTTTATACTAGTTTTGCATATATATATCTTGAATTGTTCATTTATATCTTTCGATTCTGTGGTATTCTCGATCGGGCATATTCAGACCTCAAAATCGCGGACTAATATCTTGTATATGCAAATAAATAATTTCCGAGCATGCATATACATTGATGATTTTGGTAACATTTGCATGCTATATTTTTTATTTGTCTCATTGTATTTATATGTATTCTTGATAGTTGATAATATTTGTGAATATAATGCCTCTCCCACATTGAAAGAAAAAGAATGCATAACATAATTTATGTCTGCTAATTTGTTTACGGGGGCAGTTGAGTGTGTTATTACACAACTTGCTACTTTGTTTAGAAATTTTAAATAGATATCGTAAGTTAATAACGCACGTTAAGTTTAACCACTTTATTTAGTCTCGCATAGAAAGTTTTATTATTATAAAATTATTATAAGTCATTATAATAACACCCGAAACCAATACTTCATGATACTATGGATGCACATCGTGTTTTCATTCCCGTACATTTGTAATAATGAAAACAATCATAAGGTTTAAGTAACGAGTCATGAAATTGATAGAGATCAACTTCCGCGTTTCTCAAGCGATTAAATGGAAACGTCAAATATGTCAGAAGAATGAAGTTTAGATATGCAAGACCGGTTTCATGCTAAATGATTATATGTTCCTTTATTACAAATGTACATTCAAGTCAATATCTAGTATACACTTATTGATATTAGTTAGATCAACAGCAAACTATAAAATGTATAATAACATGCCCCTTAAAATTAAAAGGGCATAATCATCGAAATACCATCCATATATTGTCTATATATTATCATATTAAATATAGTTTCATAGTAAGTATGATCATTGAATAATTAACATTTTTGTATTTAGTCTATAAACAAAAATATTTTAACAAATAATTAAAAATGTTAAATAAATTTCAGACACACTTTTGGGTAGTATCTCTTCCAAGAATGGGTTTTGCTTCAATCTTCCATTTCTATTATAACATAATTCAGGGAAACCAATCCGTTCGCCATTATAAATTGTGCATGTACAGTACACAAAAAATATGTGATTGCATTGAACAACGTGATCTTATCATAACACACAAATGTTGCATGTTTGTTTAACAAGTAGATCGTTCAGTGTATACTTACTCTAATCATATATTCATATGTTCTCTCTTTCATAATTGTATGAAAAGGTGAAGGGTTCATTAGTGAGAAATGACATCCATACTTTTTTATATAGTGAACATCATAAAACACTGTCTAAATGTAAAAGATGTGTCCAAAACTAGTTGTTGTTGTTTTATTATTTCTAATTTTATGTATAGGGTTCTTTCTAGATGATTATTATTGGTTACTAACATGTGATGATCCTCTTACACAAAGTATTTTCAGAATGTTCAGTAATAAATGGGAGTTTTTAGAACCATTGTCTATAACTGTCTTAAAAAAATGCATTTTAGTGTTGATGTTCCTATACTAGAAAATAAATAGGTACTAATGTTCAGTTTCTGTTCTGTTTCTGTTCTGTTTCTGTCCATGCATTGTATCTTTAATTTAAATAGGGTGAACTCTTTTTTATATTGTCATTTACTATTTCATGTAGAGCATGTAGAATGTGTATAGATGACTTAATTGTATCTTTGTCTGCTGGTGTCAATAAGTCTGACCTCACATGTATGTATTATTGAATGTCTCCCACTTGTAGTAAATGGAGTGCATATTACTCAAGAATAAATAACCAAAGCACAATGCAATCTGGTTGTACATGATTCAAACTCGGCTCGTAATAAAAATCATAGGCAGTTGCCTCTTTGACTTTCTAACATTTCATAGATCACACATGATGAGCAGTATGACAACAAAAATGGGCAAAGAGCTTTTGTATGCGTACAATTTGATAAATCAAATCACACTTGTTAACAATTAAAAGTGTCTGCTTTTTGTTATAAAGAAACAAAACTGTATGTCGATTTATTGATCTAATAGCATATAGTTAAGATCATATTTGTTGATAGATGAACATGTATCTAAAAATCTGTAAACACTGCGAATGTAATAATATTAAATGTTTGAAAACTACATTTGTTTCAATTGTTACACACCCTAATATAAACTTGTAGTTCAATAAAAATGAAGATAATAATGAGAACATACATTTGGTGCAGTGTTGAAGCTTTAATATATGAAAATTAATTGTGTTCATCCAATTATATTAATTATCGTAACAGGGGCGGACATTTTGGCGATGGCATAAATAAGATCAGTTGAAGGAAAATATATGGACTGGTTTCAATCAATGCAGTATATTGATTAACAAACCCATATATGAAACAGTGACGTATATTTCGTTTCATATTTAAAAGTTGCAATAATGTTAGATTGGTCAATTTTACTGGCTGTTTACACTCTCAATTATTCCAGTCACAGCCTGGCCATGTATCTTGTTTTGTAATTGGTCTGATTAAATAATAACAATTGTGTCAGCCAATCTTTTCCTGCATTACTTTTATGGCTATTATACATTTGCTTGGGTAATTGTAAGTTGGTTACATAATAGGTGTTATTTGCCTGAACATTTTGTAAAAAAAACGGCAAAGAATTCAAACACCAACGCCCTTCCCGCACCCCTCTTCAACTGCCCTATGAATTGAAATGACTTGCTTTTTATGTATTTCCTTATTTTGTTTTCTGAAATGGTGCTTAATTTGCTTCACTTGGACCTTGAAATGATGCATTTTAGCTTACGTGAGCACGAAGTGCCCATTTGATCACAAAGTGCTCAATTCGAGCTATAGTGATAAGCCTATTTCTGGCTAAGTGTGTCGTGTATCGTTTTAGCTTGTTTCCTTTCTAAAGACCACAGTTTTTTTAGTTCGATCGGTCCTTCAAAGTATTGTTGAAATCACACACATATACATCTCGAGGATTTGGTGCGAAACTATTGTATCTTAAACCAAAATATGAAGCAGATACACCAGTTTCACGCTAATCCCGCGATATGAGGTTTAAAGTCCATCCTCCTGCCCACCAGCATTTGATTAACACTGGATTGATGACTGCAACAATTTTGTGTCCGTTTTTTTTAATAAATAAAACTGAATATGCAACAAACAGTATAACAGTACAAAAATAAATAATGAGCAATTAATAAATATATTAGTGCATTTCACAAACATGTCAGATGTCTAAATAAATAATTTTAGTATCATACAATAATCTCGACAACACGTTTGATTTACCGTATAACATTTACATTACAAGTATTGTAAAACAATTAATATTAGAAAAATTTGAATCACAGCCACACAATAAGTGATTTATTAATTGTAGCCTTTCTATCGTAAAACTCCATCAGATTCGAAACCTGAATACTCTAGAAACAGTCTTACAATAAACACTGTTTTGAAAATAAATCAGTGAACATATTATTATCAAGAATACACCGTACATGTGAATTATTAAAAAATATTTCAGTATATTGTTTGAACAATTATTACGGTAAAACACAATGCGAATAAAGTACGAAATGTTTTACTTAAACGTACCAAAATATCATAATTTAAAAGAACACAGTCTTCATTAGTTAACTATAATCATAAAGGGGGTCATACATATTTGTATCAACTGTATGAGTTACGAAAAAATTAACAGTGCAAAATTGTAATTTTCCCAAACAAATATCATCTACTTATATGTATATTGTCTAAGAATATTGATGAAGAACACATGGCGGTAAATAAATATAATGTCAGCTATATCAATAATGAAATATTATACTAAATGTTGATTTGTTATATGCAAATAACTATCACTTAAACAACACAAAACTATCTCAACTATAAACTAATAGTTCACCAATATACATGTATGTGATAAATAATTTATATTTACAAATTGATGGCATAGTCATTTTATATATAGCTGCATTCAATAAAACGTAATCTTTACAAATTCACTGAGTATTAAACATATATTGTAATGAAGACATAAACAAACGAAACAAAAAACTTAACATAACTGTTGTATTTGAGTATTTTTTCTAGCATTGTAATGAACAGTTGCGAGTTAACTTTAGCACATGAGTGATGATGAGCATATAACCAGTAACATTACTATGTAACTTTCTGAGATGAGTTTGAAATACGTGGATCATTTTACGCATATGCATATAAATAGAATGAACATCGAAACAAATTAAGTAAATGAATAATAATGAAAAATATATTTTTTTTAAATGGAAATACGTCAGATCAAAATGTGTTGTCAAGAACAACAATTCTTTGGATTTGTTCACAATTGACTTTATTGTTATATAAGCGTTACGCCCATCTGCTCAATATAATTTAGAAGCACGTTCTCCATAAAATTTCAATAACGTTTCTTGCACGAGAACTTTGTGCATACACGGACGCCAAAGTTTTCAGGACGTCGTATATGTTTTCTGTGGTAACTGGGCTTTGCTGAAAACTTGTATCCGGCACCTGTAAAATAATAAAATTTGATATTTAATAGCCCCTTGATTGTATAATACTAAACGAAATGTGGTAGTTGGGTCGCAGACCCAGATGACTACAGCAATAGTTTAAACACAGATAAATGGTGTTTCACCAACACTTGTGTTGTCCTACACATATTTATATTCATAGAACAGTATATTCCATAATGGAAAAAAAAAATACATTTCATGCAATTGGTCATAATTCGGCAAGACATTTTATTTTCCTGATAAACAACATCAAACAAGAGACAAAAGTCTATTTGATTCCCTATGACCTGTCAACATACGATCTAATCTGCAATTGTATTTCGAACTACATTTACTATTTTCTGAACATTGTTTCGAGATAAATGTCGATGTTTGTCATGTTAGAATATAATTTATTTATTTTTCTATAATTTTTTAAAACTTCTTTACAACACGTTGTATATCGACACTTACCAAGTTATCCAGAGTGTCTAGAGTCTCAACTAGGTAGTGTTTAACGATATCTTCTTGGATGAAGAACGCCATCTCGATACACCACGGTTCAAATTCACCGTACATCTTGCGAATAGCCGCCAGCAACGTCTGTTGATAAATAGGAGAGGGTTTAGCATTGAAAACAACTGACAAACATTGTTTAAATATGATGTTGGTGACGATGTTAAGCTGTGTTTGTTGTTGTTGTGGTGGTGGTGGTGGAGTAACTGTTGCTTCTGCTAATGATGATAATAATTATGATGATGATAATGATGATGATGATGATGATGATGATGATGATGATGATGATGATGATGATGATGATGATGATGATGACAAATTAAATGTATACAAAAAAACTTTGACTTTTTTAATCATATCCATGGCATGGCATAAATAGCATTGTGGCATGTCGCTGAGTGACATCATACGGGAAGTACTAATGTAATAGGTGCGGGTTAAATCAAAGGTGTTACATAGGTGTGTTAAATACCAATCTTTAAAAACATGCTTTTGAGAAATAAATTAAAACTCAGTAATCATATCCTGTTCCTTTGTGATTCTTATTAATAACGATGGAATTTCTTTTTGGACACGTTACATCCGATCACGGAAACACGTCATTACAATAAATGACCACACTGGAATATTGACGTATGCTACAAATTGTAACTGTTTATGAAAAGCTTTATGTCTGAAACGCACTGTTTATGAAAAGCTTAATGTCTAAAACGCACTGTTTATGAATAGCTTAATGTCTGAAACGCACTGTTTATGAATAGCTTAATGTCTTAAACGCACTGTTTATGAATAGCTTAATGTCTAAAACGCACTGTTTATGAATAGCTTAATTTCTGAAACGCACTGTTTATGAATAGCTTAATGTCTGAAACGCAGTTGCGAGATCGAGGAGTTAAACTCGATACATGATTGCATACAGTACACGTGTAGTCAGGAATCAGACCCACAATGTCTAAATTAGCTCCATTATTTTTCAAGATAAACGATCTCCAATAGAATGAAAACTAAATTAATGATCCCGCCTCGCTCAAACACGATATATATGAAACGCGTTGTGGGAAAACCGTGTGTAATGCATGCGCGTCAAATATTAGCCTTTGAAGTCCACACAGGTTAATCGGGGACGACACTTTCCACTTTTATGGTATTTTTCGTTTAAAAAAGTCTCTTCTTAGCGAAAATCTAGACATTATTCAGGCTGTACCGGTAATACACTTTAATCATCAAACGTATTTTATAAAAAGAACTCCAAGAAACTGGCGAAACTTACCTGCGTTTTACATTTACGTGCGTGTTCCGTTGATTCCGACGTCAATACAGGCCGTTGTAGCTGAACGGACAACGTGTAAATGTTCCTCATAGTAACGTTTGAGCCGAGTGTCTGAAAATAACATTGCGAGTGTTAAAACCAAACATGTAGTCAGTTTGGAAAGAATACCGTTATACACTGGTACACCGACGATATCCTACACCGGTTTACCATTTCAGTTTTACATTCTGCGCGATTTAGAATGATGAAGATCTAATATGAATTGTTGTATAATTTGTTCATTTTCGACTTCCACTTCAAGTACCAGAACCTGTAAAAACTTATTTCATAGCAGTTCACTTTAAGTTGTTGCTTTTTTTTTAATATTATAATAATTTGTGATGATGAAGAGCTGAGGAACAAACATTAAACAAATATATCAATGAACTGTACGTCTCATGTAACATATAAAAGAAATCATTAAATTTGTTTAATAAAACTTGATAATCTTTCTAATAGTTTTTATTGGTCTTAACTTATTATAATAGAAAGAAAAAACGTTGAATACAAAACATACCTTGACCCGGAATTCGAACCCGGGACCTCTGGGAGCAAACGCCATGTAAGTACTAAACGTATTTTCCAAATTATCGAAGAAAAGCGTTACAAAGGCTTTATTATTTTACCGCTTTTGGATGACGATTATCCATTAAGGAACCAATATTTAAACATTTTTCTTATTCATGAATGTTACCTTTTGTTTAAACATGCATACGTTGTTGAATCTATGGCAATTATTTGGAAAATCGTCATTTTACCAAACTGTGAACAAGTTACATTTAAAAAAAAAATGTAAACTTACACATGGCATAATAAAAAAAGTATCAATTTACCGTACCTGTTTGTTCAATTGTTCTTCAACTTTCTTCTGTAGTCTCGCTATAGCCAAGAATACACCAGATAAGTGCGCAATAGTAACGGTTATAATCGGACCGCTTTGTTCTGGGGTAGTTATCGTTGACACGGTGGGCCATTCTGTCTTCTGACTTGTGACGTCACTCGACAAGGGGCTAACGTCAAAGCTCGTACGTTCCGTTGTCAAAGTGGCAGCGTTCAAACGCTTGGACCCACACAGTACACAAATGGCCACTACGAATACGTCTGAAATATCGAATATTCACTTGTAAGGCCATGAATAAAGACTTATGCTGAAATCAGCCATAACTTAGTGCACTGTGGGCTGAAATTCAAAAGTGTAATAAATCTACGCATTAACTTAATAAAAGGAATAAATAACACAAAAGGTCAAAAGCTATATGTTGGTTCAATGTTCAAATTGTATAATTATATAGTATGAATATATTATTATAATCTTACGATAGTAATTTACTGAACATAATACCAATATCAATTAACACAACTATTGTGTCATGCATACATGTAAATACCTATTTAAATTGCGGTAAGCATTCGGATAGATTTGTATCCGTAGTTGTAGAGTTTAAACTATGTATCCATAACAGTGTAATATGTAAAATGTTTACCTGAAGACACTGGCAAGCCTGTGTTTGATAATTATTTGCTTTAATGTTGTTTTTTTCTTTATTTTTGTTTATGTTTTTATAGATCTACTTCGATCTTCTTAATCAATAAATTCAAGCACACCACTGAATACTTAATTACAAATCACGTCCATGCTCACGCATTTTAATCCGTATTTATAACTAGTTATTTAACTTATGTTTTTTTTCTTTAAAAACAAACAAAACAACTGAAAGTTGGTTCCAATAAGTGTTATAAGTGTAATAACATTCTCACGAAAACACGAAATCATTGAATCCATTTATTGTAAATTGATATGATTCTTTTTTTATTTTTTTTAATGATGTATATTTTGTATTTATTTCATGCTGTAATTTTATATGTATTTGAATGACGATGAGCTTGTAATGCTTAAGTCTTAATAAACCATTCTGTTCTGTTCTGTTCTGTTCTATATTTTACTATTATTGCAAGTCAATTATTATCTCCGAGAGTTTCTGATAATTTACTTACAATATTGCATCTTCAAGTTTGATTCTTCTCTACTTCTATGTTTTCCGCACTGCTTACGAACATTTAAAAATAATCAATATGTATGGTATATATACTAAAATCGTTCAATAGTTTTAGGATCAATGGATTGTCCACTTCGTCATTTAGCAGCATCTGAGTAAAACCATAACACATGGCGAAAATAAAAGCGATTTTAATTTGAGCGCCACACGAAATAATGGGAAATCCGAACATCCGCTGCAAGCTTTTCATCCAATCAGAAGCGTGGGAAACCTCTTATCACTGTAGTACAGCGAGAGACGTAAAGATACGGCCGCTATTATGTAAAATTTATTTGAATGTATTGACCATGGACTATAGACCCAGTGAACTAAGGTATCATATTCGCGTATGCAATTGGATGTTTGTAGTTATTTAGTATTAAAAGGATGGTGTCACCTTTTTCGTAGGAGTAAAAAGTGTAAATTTCGAATGGATAATTCAAGCATAGTTTCTTAAAAACCGACATTTATTTTTTAAACAAAAGTGTTGAGTACATATAGACGCGAAACCTAAAATACTAAGAGCCGTAAATTGCAACGGATTTCTCAGAGTTTCATGAAACTGCATGTCTGCTTCATGATGCAGTCGTGTATATATTCCGATCGACAATGTTATATTGTACAGATGCAACAAATTTTCGTTTCGCACTAAATTAGTTAAAAGATATTATATATCAGAAATCTTAAACTAAAAATCATTCAATACGTGATAACTTTTTAACATGAAATTAAAGTCTTGCTAAACTTTCGTAAATGTGGTTCCACTTCGCCGAATCTGCATTACATTACATTCATGATGTGAGCCTCGCTGTTGGATTACGGGGCTTAATGCATGTGCGTAAAGTGTCGTCCAAAATTAGCCTGTATAGTCCTCACGTGCTAATCAGGGACTGCATTTTCCGCTTGTATGGATTGTTTCGTTTAAAGGAAGTTTATTCTAAACGAAAATCCAGTTAAGGCGGAAATTTTCGCCCCTGATTACTATACATATGAACACTTCTTTCGCTTATTTAAGGACGTGCTGTGTTTACTACTAGAATCGAATATGTAGGGACACTGTTATCCGTTTTTTTTTTAAATAAAATACAACTGTTGCTGCGCCGGCAACAATTAAATAGCCAATCATTTTGAATGCGGTCATTTACCACATGTTCGATCAAGGTTTTAAAGTTGTATGATATTTGAAAGCGTCGAATCTAAGTCCATATGTATGAAACAATGACCACTATAAGTGCTGGCTCTCAATTGAACAATATCAAGTACATTTATTAACATTATTATCGTTTGAACGTTTCCTGTATATGAGTGTATTTCAGAAGAAAAAAATTTATGCGTAACCAGGATTCAAGTCGTTGATTTTATTTATTCACACTATTTTTGTATAAGTAACTAGTACCAATAGAAAATAATTGTATGCGAGACAAATGTTTCTAAATGGCATAACAACTATTGTCATCAAGTGGTTAACAAATCGTTTGAATTGTAATAAAACATATTCCGTGCTCAGAAAGGACATTGACATTTTTCATGTTTTTTATATTATTTTAAAGGCATTGTTTAAACATGGTAAGTGTTATTTGTCTGCACTGTTTGTTAATTGATAAATATTTCATTGTTTTATATTTGTGACGCATGACGCATAGCTGGTGCATTATTCATGTTAATTTGTCGACGCCGTTGCATTCTTGATCGTGTATTTTCGGACCTTCTAATCCTGGACTAATATATGCAAATAAGTAACTTCCGCGCTTTGTGAAAAACGGACTTAATGCATATGCGTAAAGAATCGTCCAAGATGAGGCTAATCAGGGCCGATACTTTCCGCTTTTATATAATTTTTCGTTGTAAGGAAGTATCTTTAAAAAACAACAATCCTGTCTAGGCAGAAAGTGTCGTACCGCATTCGCCTGTGCGGACTCAACTGCACAGGCTAACCCTTTGCATGCTGGGAAATTTGTCGTCTGCTAAAATGTCATCTGCTGAATTTCTAAAATTAGCATTTTCTTCATTTTTTTTCAAAGACCACTATCTGAATAGCAAACAGTTTGGATCCTGGTGAGACGCCACGTTCTGTGGCGTCTCATCTGGATCCAAACTGTTTGCAAAGGCCTTCAAAATCCGGTTCCAGCGCTCAAAGGGCTAATCTGGGACGACACATCGCATGCATGCATTAAGTTTGGTTTTTCCCGAACCGCGGCACATATACATGCATGGAAGTTATTAATTTGTTATATTATAAATGTATGCGTTTCAATATTCACAACATTTGCCTTCTACATATTAAACTTCCTGATTGTATTAAAATGTATTATGATTTGCTGTATATATTTGCGTATATAGTGACCAGCGCCCAGTCAACAAACATTAAATACAATTATGTTCGTTTGCTATATTTGTTGCCAGGGCGGAAGAGAATATTTAAGATTCGATATATCCATTCTGTTACTTATGCACATACTAGTTCTCGTTACATGATCCAATGAAATATCTTATTTATATTCGCATAACAAAGTATAGCATGTGTACATCTGTTTACAATATAAAAGTGTTAAGCATACAAATCTAATACAATAGTGATAATACAGTGATAGTTCATAGATATTGAAGTAAAGAACATCTTCCGAGGAGGGATTTGTTTATTTACACGAAAAAGTACGGCACAAACGTTATCTATTTATTTCTGCAATCCAACTTATAACAGGTGATATAATATGCTATTGAAGAGAACAAAACTAGCATTTATAGTATTTATAATACTTTTTCGTCTGTTTTATGCATGGTATGTAAATACAACACAGATTTAATACTGTCTTATAACTTTTTTTTTTATCTAAATGAGCAAATAAATCTGACCATTCTACGCTGAGTGTAATAATATTTATTTACTTATGTCTTTCGAATAACACTATATATGTATCGGACAAATATAAATAAACTGAAATTAATCGTCAATATAAGTTATCGTGTTAAAAGTGCATTATTATCACAACCAATAACGAGTGAGTTCGAACACTACTATTTTTCAAAACCTGAAAGACAAATTGTTAGTTAGACACTCATGTAAAGTTAAAATAACTCACTTTAGTTGTTCACTCATAGAAAGTTAAAATAACTATAACGCCCGAAACCAAAATTTTTTTTGGGGGGGTGGGGATCTTAATTATTTGTAACAAAGATCAATTTCATAACGTTTATATAATGAGTTTCTACATGAATCTATCAGCTTACATGTGCTGTTAAATAAAAGCTCTTTAGTATTGAATTTAATATAAAGACCTTTTTTCCATTACAAGCGATATTATTCTAAATATATTTATGATATTCCGGTTCCCGACCGGCAAGCTGATTGGGTAGCGGACTGTAAATAAGAAGAGCGAGGGTTGAATTCCCAGCCTTATGCACCATGAACATATTTATACAGCTATTCTGTTGGTCAACCCATTCCTTCCATGACAAGCGCAAATGGTCAATTCCATGTCCGGACGCACGTGGGTTAATTTTTAGGTTTTATAATTATTAGATTTGCCTGTTTCTCACCTTATGCCAATAAGCTTTTTATTTCATTTACAACTCTATACTGAGCGGACGTTCGTCCTTATACGTTTTCTGCAAGGGTCCGTATATTTAAAGCTACTTAGGAAAACCGTTACTTAGGTTATGACCATTTCAGCCTTTTCTGTGGAGAAATACATTGTGTACCGTATTATGTTAAGATCTGGCTTTACTTGCAAAACAGTTAACGAATAGAAACATATAAATGATTATTAGATATCCAAACATAGAACGACGCATATATTGGTGCACATGTTACTCATAAATGAAACTTGAATATGGGATATTCTGTAATTTTAGGAAATTTGCGTTTGAAACGTATTGTCATGTATAGATTCTTGTAAAAATGCATTGAATCACTTTAACATGAGTCAAAATTGATAATTTAATATGTACTTTTTTTCTTTTTTAAACACCGTAGTGGGAAAGAAGTGACATATTGTTTTCTCACACCCAAAAAGTGTCTTAATATTACGTATACTAGCAACACTCATAAACATTTACCATTGTTATAAGTTTCCCATGTTATATCCAGTGTTTAAGCCCGTGGAGTCAGTCCCAACCAATGCAGAACATCTGCTGTTGTGAGTCAACGAAGTAAGGTCGGTTTCGATATAGCGTTCTTAGTTTCGAATTTTAAAGAAAGAAGTCCACACATCTTGTAGGTTTTCTAAAAATGATAATGTAGATCGGCATACTTGTTTGTACATGCTTCTGTATCGTTGCAACGATTAGGCTTATTCAAGCGAATATTATATACAATGATTATACAAAAATGGCATGATTAACATATTAAATTTTAATTTGAATATTGTCTATTATATATGAATTAATTTTGTCTATGAAGTATATGCTTGTCAAAAAGCATTTTATGTTTTAACAGTACAGTAATGAAATTAAAACGAACGTGTAACTAAGCAATGTGTTAGATTGCAAAATATATACTATTTTTGGATTTAATGCATACTTATAGAATTACATTGGACTATGACTTCGTAAAAGGGTCCAAAGCACATATTGACAAATGTTAGGCTTAAAACATTGTTTGTTTCCAATAACCGGACCGTATCAAGGGTTTCGTTCTGATCCTTTATTTTATTTTTCAGGTTGAGTT
Source organism: Dreissena rostriformis (assembly GCA_007657795.1). NCBI lineage: Eukaryota > Metazoa > Mollusca > Bivalvia > Myida > Dreissenidae > Dreissena > Dreissena rostriformis. Next base: position 25,381 of record VMBQ01008022.1, read on the forward strand.
TTAGACCATAGGCATAGTCTTGAAAGTAACTTTAAAAAACAAAGACAAATGTTGCAAAGCGATTTAAGAGATACTGTCATTAAACATCTTAATATATATGGGACATAACTTGTGTATTGTAAACACAAGCTCATAAACAAAGTATAGTCGCCCTACCTTCCCTATTTTTAAGGGGTGTTGCTAAAGTTTTGCTGATTTTTTTCCATCTAATAGATTTTGTTCAAATTTTATATTTAAGTAATACATACAAATACTATATGAAAACTGATATTAAGACATATGGTCACCGGCCTTATTTTAATTTTATTTACTATTATATAACATGTACTTTTTCATTAAAACTGAAAACTCTCTAATTGCGTAAAAATGATTAATAACCTATGAAATTGGCAACATGTAGATATTATATAAGCTAAATTCTTCATATACCATTTAATTAAACCACACACTACCAATAAAATGGAGTACACACGTTATTGTATGCCGGAAAAAAAACAACAACAACACAAGCAAATCTTTTTACAAAACTATACACGAAAACGAAAAAAAAAACATTTGAATCATGAAACTTATTGTGTTACTAAAGTTTTAAAATGATATATTTCACGTATTCCCTTATTGTCCAAATAAATAAAAGCAAACGTAAAACGCCGTTTATCACCATGTATCAGAAATTATGTGCATTACCTTAGTAGTCGGTTTACACAAGATACACTCGTGGGCTATACGACTCATATGATGCACGATTTCAGAAAACGAGACAGCATATTTGATACGCCATATATGTCACGACGATTTATATATGAGCCTCGCTCTGGGAAAACGGGGTTTAACGCATGTGCGTTAACTGTCGGTCTAGATTTATCCGCACATGCTAACCACAGGTTGAGCCGCGCTCAGGGAAAACAGGGCTAAATGTATGTGCTTTAAGCGTAGTCCCATATTAGCCTGTGCAGCCTGAGGGACAACACTTACCGCCTTAATGGAATTTGTCGTTTAAATGAAGTCTCTTGTAAAAGAAAATCTTGTCTAGGCGGAAATTGTCCTGATAAGCCTGTGAGGACTTCACAGGCAAATCTGGGACTGCACTTTACGGACATGCATGAAGCCCCATTTTCCCTGAGCAAGACTCATATATTGAGTTAATTCAGTTGTCTACACCAACGTTCAAACCCAGAGTACTTTATCGGAGATTACAAGCGTATCATTTGCTGACCATGTATCGATGCATGTGGCGTGTTCTGAGAAAACTGGGCAAAATGCTTGTAGAGCGGGCTATCTTGCGCTATCTTGAACAGCTCTTGTAAATGACCGTTTGAGATGAAATATACACTTGATTGTGTCGTGTTCTGAGAAAACTGGGCAAAATGCTTGTGCGTAAATTGTCATCCCAGATTAGCCTGTGAAGTCCGCACAGGCTAATCAGGGACGACAATTTCCGCTTTTATGGAATTTTTGGTTTAAATGATGTCTCTTCTAAGCGAAAATCTAGTTTAGGCGGAAAGTGTCGTCCCGGATTAGCCTGTGCGGACTTCACAGGCTAATCTGGAATGACACTTTACGCACAAGCATTTTGCCCAGTTTTCTCAGAACACGACACAATCAAGTGTATACTTCATCTCAAACGGTCATTTACAAGAGCTGTTCAAGATAGCGCAAGATAGCCCGCTCTACATAATTCTGCTTTGCTAGTCTTTCACAACTTTTATGTCACTCACTGTTATGATTGCTGATATCTGCGATATCGTTAGGGCCAACCCACCAAAAAAAAGGGCTTATACGACAAATATTACATTTGTCGTCCCTTTTTGTCGTTCTGGTGGGTATTTATTTATCTCAGACGAAGAACATGCGATAGTGGAGTTGGTCGGAAAGAAAGCGCGGTGCAAGCTTAAATTATACATTTATTAATAATCATAATGATGATACTGATCAAGGTCATTTGAAACAACAGCAGTACCAGATGAAAAATCAGCATTCGTTTGTTTTTTTTTATTATCGTATTAGCTATAACATCACTGTAAACTTGTTCGAAAATCTAAACTATTAAGTGATAAAACAAATCTCGAAGAACTCGTACTATTGTACGGTCTGCTCCGACCGTGTTCCTGTTTTAGTTTATGATTCATAAAAAGCAACTTAAACGATCGCACAATGTTATTTCCCGTTTTCTGTTGGTAAACAAAGTTTATTCACCACTCGATGATAAAAGGTATGCCTTTGATAGCCTGATTGGTAACCTATCCGGTAAATGGATCACGGCCACATTGCCAAATAATTAATACATGTCCCACGCTGGTGTGAGATACACATAAACAAGTTGTATGAATAAATACGCGATTTGATATCACATGTCTTTACAACATATGAGTCGTGTTCTGAGAAAACTGGGCATAATGCATGTGCGTTAAGTGTCGTCACAGATTAGCCTGTGCAGTCCGCACAGGCTAATCAGGGACAACACTTTCCGCCTAAATTGGATTTTTGCTAAGAAGAGACTTCATTTAAACGAAAAACTCATAAAAGCGGAAAGTGTCGTCCCTGATTAGCCTGTGCGGACTGCACAGGCTAATCTGAGACGACACTTTACGCGCATGCATTATGCCCAGTTTTCTCAGAACGCGACATATATTATGGTCTATATTTAGCTTGAAAAGTAAACATAGTACAAAAACCGCAGTTAATTCGCCGAACATAATACACTCATGTATTCTATCCGTAAGTTAAATGTTTAGTATCAGACTTTTATGTTTTAAATACGTGTAACGATGACCCACGGAGAGTATAAATTTCACGCGTTTCGAAGTATAGCGTGAAATGTTTGTCTTACGCGTTAGAACAAGTTTACAGTAGAAATATAAGTGAGTTATATTGGTCAGGTTTTGCACGAGGAAATTGTGATACAGTTTTAAGTTGTGTATCGTCATTCTACAAGACGTTCTCACTTCTTAAAAATATTTTTTGATATAACAGATTCATTTTGTATGTATGTTTTTTCACAAAAAAAGACGAGATAAATGCTGTATTGAATGAGGCCCAATATTCAGTTTGTGATCTGACACCTGACAAATGGGCACAGGTTTCCAGCGTTCACCGTCTCTGGTTTTTCCTGGTCGGTCAGATCACATTAAGAACTGTGTATCCACGTTTTACATACATTTTTAGCTCACCTTACTGCTCAGGTGAGCTTTTGGGATCGGTCTTCGTCCGTCGTCTGTCCGTCCGTCCGTCCGTCCGTCCGTCCGTCCGTCCGTTAACATTTGTTTGTAAACACTCTAGAGGCCACATTTCTTGTCCGATCTTCATGAAACTTTGTCAGAAGATTTGTCCCAATGATACCTCGATTGAGTTTGAAATCGGGTCATGCTGGGTCAAAAACTAGGTCACTAGCTTAAAAAAAAAGAAAACCCTTGTAAACACTGTAGAAGTAACATTTCATGCCCAATCTTCATGTAACTTTGTCAAAATGTTTGTCTTTATGATATGTTGGGTTGAGTTCAAAAGTGGTTCCGGTCCGTTGAAAAACATGACCGCCAGTGGGCGGGGCAGTTTTCCTTATTTGGCTTGAGAGAAACCTTGCAAACACTCTAGAGGCCACATTTATTGTCCGATCTTCATGAAACTTGAACAGAAGATTTGTCCCAATGATACCTCGATCAAGTTCGAAACTGGATTATGCTGGGTCAAAATCTAGGTCACTAGGTCAAAAAAAAGAAAAACTTTGTAAACACTGTAGAAGTCACATTTCATGCCCAATCTTCATGTAATTTTGTCAAAATGTTTGTCTTAATGATATGTTGGTTGAATTTAAAAGTGGTTCCGGTCCATTGAAAAACATGGCCGCCAGTGGGCGGGGCAGTTTTCCTTATTTGGCTTGAGAGAAACTTTGTTAACACTCTAACGGCCACATTTCTTGTCCGATCTTCATGAAACTTGGTCAGAAGATTTGTCCAAATGATACCTCGATCAAGTTCGAAACTGGGTCATGCTGGGTCAAAAACTAGGTCACTAGGTCAAAAAAAAGAAAAACCTTGTAAACACTGTAGAAGTCACATTTCATGCCCAATCTTCATGTAACTTTGTCAAAATGTTTGTCTTAATGATATGTTGGTTGAGTTTAAAAGTGGTTCCGGTCCGTTGAAAAACATGGCCGCCAGTGGGCGGGGCAGTTTTCCTTATTTGGCTATAGAGAAACCTTGTAAACACTCTAGAGGCCACATTTCTTGTCCGATCTTCATGAAACTTGGTCAGAAGATTTGTCCCAATGATACCTCGATCGAGTTCGAAACTGGGTCATGCTGGGTCAAAAACTAGGTCACTAGGTAAAAAAAAAGAAAAACCTTGTAAACACTCTAGAAGTCACATTTCATGCCCAATCTTCATGTAACTTTGTCAAAATGTTTGTCTTAATGATATGTTGGTTGAGTTCAAAAGTGGTTCCGGTCCGTTGAAAAACATGGCCGCCAGTGGGCGGGGCAGTTTTCCTTATTTGGCTTGAGAGAAACTTTGTTAACACTCTAACGGCCACATTTCTTGTCCGATCTTCATGAAACTTGGTCAGAAGATTTGTCCAAATGATACCTCGATCAAGTTTGAAACTGGGTCATGCTGGGTCAAAAACTAGGTCACTAGGTCAAAAAAAAGAAAAACCTTGTAAACACTGTAGAATTCACATTTCATGCCCAATCTTCATGTAACTTTGTCAAAATGTTTGTCTTAATGATATGTTGGTTGAGTTTAAAAGTGGTTTCGGTCCGTTGAAAAACATGGCCGCCAGTGGGCGGGGAAGTTTGCCTTATTTGGCTATAGAGAAACCTTGTAAACACTCTAGGGGCCACATTTCTTGTCCGGTCCGTTGAAAAACATGGACCAGTTCAAAACTTGAAAAACCTTGTTTATCTTTAACCACAAAGCACGCAGCTTTGATATTTGATATGTGACAAAGATTGTTCAAATGATGCCACTGGGCAAGCTTATTTCACAGGTGAGCGAAGAGGGCCATCTTGGCGCTCTTGTTTATGTATTTAGCTCACGCTTGTCACACTAGTGTATTCTCGCATATTTGTTGTGGCTGCATTACGCAAAAATAAAGCACTCGTCTGGCATTGCAAAACATTGTTGTTGTCGTCATCATAATCATTATCATCATCATCATCGTCGATGATGATGTCGATGATGATATCGATTATGATGTCGATTATGATGTCGATGATGATGTCGATGATTATGTGGATGATGATGTCGATGATGATCTCGATGATGATGTCGTCGTCGTTGTTGTCGTCGTCGTCGTCGTCGTTGTCGTCGTCGACATCATCGATATTATCGACATTATCGACATCATCGACATCATCGACATCATCGACATCATCGACATCATCGACATCATCGACAACGTCGACATCGACATCCTCATCACCATCATCATCACCATCATAATCACCATCATAATCACCATCATTATCACCATCATCACTATCATAATCACCATCATAATCACCATCATCATCATCATCACCATCATCATCATCATCATCATCACCATTATCATCACCATCATCACCATCATCACCATCACCATCACCATCATCATCACCATCACCATCATCATCATCATCATCACCATCAGTATCATCACCATCATCATCACCATCATCATGGTGGTACTCCACCTTATCAATCATGATCTCGATGATGATGTCGTCGTCGTTGATGTCGTCGTCGTCGTCGTCGTTGTCGTCGTCGACATCATCGACATCATCGACATCATCGACATCATCGACAACGTCGACATCGATAACATCATCACCATCATCATCACCATCATAATCACCATCATTATCACCATCATCACCATCATAATCACATCACCATCATCACCATCATCACTATCAGAAAAAATCCATAAAAGCGGAAATTGTCGTCCCTAATTAGCCTGTGCGGACTGCCCAGACTAATCTGGGATGACAATTTACGCACAAGCATTTTGCCCAGTTTTCTCAGAAGACGACACAATTAGCTAACGTGTTACCTATCGTATCAGTCGGTCGGTATGTATAATGTATTCGTGTGCTTCTTGTCATCAGGTTTTAGCAAATATCCAGTTTAGGCGGAAAGTGTCGTCCCTGATTAGCTTGTGCGCACTGCACAGGCTAATCTGGGATGACACTTTACGCACATGCATTTTGTCCAGTTTTCTCAGAACGCGACACAATTATGGTTCAAGGTTACCAAATATATGAAGCTGGCAAACTTGAAAAAGATAGAACACTGCAGAAACCACAGCTAATAGGCAAATTAAAACGATTAGGTTTCGGAAAAACATCCGCATTAGTTCACTTCCAGTGCTTTACATACGCGCGAAAGATACGTTTATGAAGAGAACTAGATTTTTATGCAAGGTAACCAAGTACAGCTAACACCGAAATGATAGGTAAGATTCGATTTATAAAGTCTATGCAAAACAATTTTGCAACTTATTTTGATCGTTTAATACGAATGCCAAAAGTAGTGGCGGTGGAGGCGGTGGTAGTATAGTAGTAGTAATGTAGTAGCAGAAGAAGCAAGAGTGCTAGTAGTAATAGCAGCAGTAGTAGTAGTAGCAAGTATAAGTAATAATTTAAGTAGTTGTTGTTACATATTGTCAAGAAAAAGTTAAAGGGACATTACTGTGTTATACTGAATACTAGATCCCGTTAGAGTTGTCTCTACTGTTATTCTTGTTTTTATATGATTATGCTTCATAGTTTGTTGTACACATGTAACGTGGGTATGAAGGAATATATGACGTGCCATGAGGATCTAAAGTCACGAATTCTTCCTTAGAAAGATATAAATAATTAAACTTAAAATTCAAATTATAATAAATCAAATTAAAATGATACCAAATGCTTTGGACATAACACCAGTACGTGGTACTTCGACGTTATCTTTTGTTTGTTTGATTGGTGGGTTTTCATGTGCCTTTCGCTTTCTAAAGCAGTACATACTTCGTTATGCCGTCTTTTTTAATCTTGCTATCCTCAACAGCTATACCTGGCGTCTTGCTATCTGGAAATAGTAAGCATAGTATTCCGTTTATTAAGCATAGCATTCCGTTTGAGGCATATTCAAACATAAGTATGTTCATATGTGTTAAAATAAACAGGTAATACTTACACTGTGTTAATAATACCGTCGAATGTCTTATATTACACACACAAAATGTTACCGTTAACCCTTTGAGCGCTGGAACCGGATTTTGAAGGCCTTTGCAAACAGTTTGGATCCAGATGAGACGCCACAGAACGTGGCGTCTCATCAGGATCCAAACTGTTTGCTATTCTGATAGTATTCTTTGAAAAAAAAATCGAAGAAAATGCTAATTTTAGAAATTTAGCAGACAACATTTTAGCAGACGACAAATTTCCCAGCATGCAAAGGGTTAAG
>VMBQ01008023.1:0-22079 GCA_007657795.1 Dreissena rostriformis
GGGGGGGGGGGGACATAGTGTTTCACAAACACATCTTGTTTTTAAATATAACTTGCCACAAATGTCCACCATCATGAGACACAGTGTCTGCTGTCTTTCTACCTGTCTCGGTCATAACTTTGCCAGATAGTGATTGATTTGAAATAACTTGCCACAAATATGAATGATCATTAGATGATGTGTGGCGTGTTACACCCGTCTCCTTACCTCAAAGGTCATGGTGACACTAATGAGGTCAAATTTTGTTTGGACGACTTGAAAATTTCTGTCTCAGCCATCAGTTTGCCATAGATTGATCAATTTAAAATAACTGCACAAATGCAACAATATGAACGTGTAACACTTGTCTCCTAACCTTAAATGTCCAGGTCACACAGAGTGCAAATTGTTTAAAATCATCATTAATTTGTAGATATAAAGCATGGGTAGCAATTTTAATGTGCTGTTAAATATTGCTTGTAAAAACAGGTGCTTTGGAGAAATACCATGAAGTGAACAACTGTCTGCCAGAGCGCATCATTGTGTTCCGAGACGGTGTTGGGGATGGGCAACTCAGTGCAGTGTATGAGCATGAGCTGCCACAGATGTTGGACGCCTTCAAGGCAGCAGGGGGGCAGAACTATGTGTAAGTTGTTCAAGGGGGAGCATGTGCGTAAAGTGTCATACCAGATGAGCCTGTGCAGTCTGCAAAGGCTAATCAGGACAACACTTTCAGCCTTATCAGGATTTTCGCTAAGAAGAGACTTCATTTAAACCAAGAATACTATAAAAGGGGATAGTGTCGTCCCTGATTGGCCTGTGCGGACTGCACGGGCTAATCTGGGAAGATACTTTACGCATATGTATTAAACCCCCTTTTCACAGATTGAAGCTCGTATATTGGCCTTTTCTGTATTGTGCAAGTATTAATGTTCCTGAAATCAGTGTTGGTATAAAAATAAAAGGCACACAGATATATATTGCCATTCACTCAGTTAACTTTGATGTTGTGTTTTAAATATACAAAAATGTTGGTTAAAGTAAAGTTAAAAAATGTTGTTAGAAATGTATTGTTCATTGTTGATCTTACAGTATTCGAGTATGTGCATCATTAACTCCTTGGACCTTGTAGACCTTCCTAGTTAAAAAAAGCACTTCACTGTATTCATAAGTATCGGATCTGTCCTTTGTGTCTCATGTAACTTGAAGATGTTTTCAACCCACTGACAAGATATGAAATCCATTACATTACTTGAGTTCTCAAAAAAATATATCAACAATAAAATATTTCAGGCCTCGTGTAGGAATGGTTGTAGTGAAGAAGAGGATCAACTCTCGGTTCTTTGCGCGTGCTGGACAAGGTGTTGGTAACCCCCCGCCTGGCACCGTCATTGACAGCACTGTTACCAAGCCAGAATGGTGGGTAATAGCTCATCATTTATAAGGCAAACAGTGTCTTGTATATTAGGTGTTAACTAGATTAATTAAGTGTTTAACGGGTTATTGTTAAAAATGAATTTGGTATTATTTTTAACATTTTGCTATAGCTTAGTTTTTGCTTACAGCAGTCATGTATGGTTAGTTGATCACTGACAATGTTTATGGATTTGGATATACATGTACAAAATTAAGCTTGGAAGTCTGTTGGTTTTCAGATTACAGCTGAAGGATGGCTTTACAAATTCAAATGATTTTATGCACACTTATGTAATTTTTAAAACAGGTTGATATACCCCACAAATCTACAAAGGTTACTTTTCTTTGGGACCCTGGAATCAAGATCACTGTTATAAAATAAGTTTTCTTTAGTCCATTTCTTATATATGCATTCCAGAGGTTTGTGAGGTGGACACATTATGGTTGCATAAGTCGTCAGTCTGTGACAATTGTTATAAGAATTTTGGGAACAGAAAGACTGAATGTGCAGTAGATAAGTTTAAACATTTGTGTGGTGTTCTTAGAAAACTGGACAAAATGCATGTGCGTAAAGTGTCGTCCCAGATTAGCCTGTGCAGTTCGCACAGGCTAATCAGGGATGACTCTTTCCGCCTTATCTGGATTTTCGCTAAGAAGAGACATCATTTAAACGAAAAATTCCATAAAAGCGGAAATTGTCGTCCCTGATTAACCTGTGCGGACTGCACAGGCTAATCTGGGATGACAATTTACGCACAAGCATTTTGCCCAGTTTTCTCAGAACACGACACAATTTTGGTCTCAAAGCAGCAAACTTGTTTCCTGGTTCCAGGTACGACTTCTTCGTGGTGTCCCAGTCGGTCCGTCAGGGAACCGTCACCCCGACCCACTACAACATCATCCATGACTCCACTGGTCTCAAGCCTGACCACATGCAGCGACTCACCTACAAGTTGTGTCATCTCTACTACAACTGGCCGGTAAGTTAAAGTCAAGTTCATTTTTTTTTTTAACTTTATATGATATTAAAGCATTAACATTTTGAAACTGCGACTAAATAACTAATTGCATGACATAAATATGTATGGTTAGATTTCATCTTTACATAGTTCAAGTACGACTAAGAAAGCTTGTGACGATTTTGTTATGAAATTGATTCATAAAAATAAAGTGCAACAAATTGGGCTATTACTGCATTTCTTTATTTTTAATAATGGCCATTCATTGCTGTAAGAAAGTAAATCCTGAAAGCTCATATTGGGTTCATGCTGGGGTGATAACAATCACTATACATTTGAGCATCACTCTGTGAAAAGGGGTTTCATGAATGTGGGTAAAGTGTCGTCCCAGATTAGCCTGTGCAGTCCGCACAGGCTTATCAGGGATGACACTTTCTGCTTTTATTGTATTTTTCTTTTGAAGGACGACTCTTTTTGACGAAAATCCAGTTTAGGCTGAAAGAGTCATCCCTGATTAACCTGTGCGGACTGCTAATGTGGGACGACACTTTACGAACATGCATTTAACCCCGTTTTATCAGAGTGAATTTTATTTGTAGTTTTTGACACCCCTTTTGCATATGTCTGTATTTCAGGGTACAATCCGAGTACCGGCTCCCTGCCAGTACGCCCACAAGCTGGCCTTCCTGGTTGGACAGTCCATTCACAGGGACCCAGCCATTGAGCTCTCGGACAGGCTCTACTTCCTGTAGAGAACTGTATATGAATACAGATCAGAAGTTTATCAGAAGGCACTGAAAAATAATGGCGTACTTTACTGAGTGTAAATTAATCAGCCATTCTTGGCAAACTAACTACTTGAGGATAGACGTATAGCAATAGATCTTACCACTTGTGTTCATTATGACTGAGATTATTGTTCTGACCAACTCAACTGCTTGTTAATTAACCTGCTCAAATAGCTGTCATTTTTGCATTGTCAGACTGCAATAAACAGACTGCCAAGAGTGCTTTGTACAGGCCAATGTGTCAAATGTTGAAAAGGGGTTCTGGCCAAGTAGAACCAGAGAAACCCATAGTTAATTCCGTATGTGTTCTTTGTTACAGGTTTATTTTGTTTTGCATTGAAATAACTGACTACCAGAAGGAATTTTGGTGAGCCCGGGAACCAGAGGATCAGGGGTGGTTACCACAAAGTTAATTCTGAAGTGAAAACTTTGGTGTACCGGTACATGTCAAAATCAAATTCTTTTTTATCTGCGGCTGATGGTTCATTTAAATTTAATGAAGTGTAGATTTTGATCATTATACGTGTTATCTAGAATAGTAGTTCAATATTTCCCTGAGATAATGTATGAATAATTTCAAGATGTTTTTTTACACCTTACTTGAAATTCTCAGCTGGTCGAAAGGATCGATCAGCTTTCATTACTCTATCTGTACTCCACTACAAGTGGGCTTTTGTCCTTTCAGCTGAACTTTGTGTATACCACCCTAGGATTGATCATTGCTTTCAGATGTAAATATTCTGTTATGTTTTGTGATTTTAGTTTCTTTTTTCTTTATCTTTGCAAATTTACACCTTTGTTTGACATATTTGTTTATTTGAAATAATGTGGGGGATTTCTTTCGGCCATTGAATTGGAGGTATAGACAAATCAAACAGCTTAAATAATTTTTACAATTTTGAGGAATTAGCAATATTTTGCTTCTATTAAACTCTTATTTTTTTCAGATAAGCTTGAGGGAGCCATGTATTTTATGTTCAATAGTTCATTAAATTGAATGATACAGTCCGTTTTCATTAGTTTTTAGGAATATTAATAATTCCTTCGAGAAAGACCATGTTTTGTAATGTTTGTACAGCAACCTTTTACCAGGGGGCATTGTTTTTATACTTGTCTGTATTATTTTTATGAGTTTGTGTTTTCATTTAAATGTAAGCATTTTTTGTTCGTTTTTCTATGAAAATACAGCTTTGCATGTTAGTGAAATCAGTAATTAAATACTTTAGTTTCATTCCAAGCTTCAGCGTTTATTACTTTGATCAAAGTTCTTGTTTCTGAAAAAAAAAAACTAAAATAGAATGTGTTTGCTATTTTGGGTGTAATGGCATTTTAAAATGTACTGTTATTATGTGTTCTGTACACTATTTTGGATTTAATCACAGGTACTTGAAAAAAAAAAGTACTTGTATATATATATATATATAATAATTCTAATTTGCTGACGCTATATTGTAGGCGGACGTGTTCATAATCCATTTGTTTCTTATTGACTAACGCTTTGTTCTTTTATTATATATACATTGTATAGGGACCAAAAAATAATTCAAGTACCTGTGGATTGAATGGTAAAATTTGTTAGTATTTAATGACATATCCATTAATTGCATTATCTTGTTCATTATTGAAATTAAAATGTTTCATTCGATAAAAAATAATCAGGGATTGTGTTCTTTGTTTTCACGCATAAATAATCTTTACATTATAAGTTGTCTTTAACCTTTTAAGAGTATATCTACTAAGATAAAAGAATATACATGAGAAATTCCAATGTTACCAAACACATCTGTCAGTAACTGTCAGTGTGTAGCAAAAGCCTCATAAGTGGGTCATGGACCAGATTACGAAAAATCCTAATGTTTCTTGGTAGGCGCGTATTTCCTTTAAATGAGGTGGGTGAACCAAGGCCATCTTGGACATTTTATATTTCAAACATCCTGCTTCTCTTGAACTTAATTACACTTCCTAATTGTATCCAATATTCTTGGTTGTGTTCGCGTTCAGGCAGGTTTAATGAAAATATAATCATTATTTTGTGTTTTTATTTTTCTAATTTAGAAACGTAACTGCATTTAATATATATGGACGCATATAGGACTGTCTCAGGTTAAAAGTGCTGCAGCTGTTCTACATCTCATATTTTACATTTAAATATGTTCATCTACAGGATAGAACTATGAAATATGTTCTTAAACAGAGTGGAATTCAACTTTGTATTATGTGGCGTGTTCTGAGAAAACTGGGCATAATGCTTGTGCGTGAAGNACCAAGGCCATCTTGGACATTTTATATTTCAAACATCCTACATACTCTTGAACTTAATTACACCTCCAAATTGTATCCAATATTCTTGGTTGTGTTCGCACTCCGGCAGGTTTAATGAAAATATAATCGTTATTTTGTGTTTTTATTTTTTCAATTCAGAAACGTAACTGCATTTAACATATAAAGACGCATAAAGGACTGTCTCAGGTCAAAGTTGCTGCAGCTGTTCTACATCTCATATTTTACATTTTAATCTGTTAATCTACAGGATAGAAGTATGAAATATGTTTTTAAACAGTGGAATTCAACTTTGTATTATGTTCTCTTACATGATGGGTTCGAATCATTTTCCATGCACAATACAGTGTACTGTTTTTTTGTGTGCGAAATCTCAAGTCACTTATGATCTGAATTTGATGAATTTTGATACCCAGCTTCCCTAAAGGGTGAACATGCGAAGCATTGCCAGATAATTCCAGACCAATTATTTTTAGCCGGATTTTTTTCGAAAAAATCTCGGCTTATAGATTGATGTTGTCGGGCGGGCGGGGGGGCGGGCGGGCGGGGTGGCGGCGTGCTCGAAAATGTTAAAGTTCTTATTTCATGGTATAACTTTGGTATGCTTGGACCTAGAGTCTTCAAACTTGACATGAAGGTTGGCCAGGATTAACAGATGACCACTGGTCATTTCAAGGTCATTCATTTGAAGGTGAAGGTCACTGTGACCTTCAATATAAAAATGTTAAAGTTGTTATAACTTTGGTATGCTTGGACCTAGAGTCTTGAAACTTGACATGAAGGTTGGCCAGAACTAGTAAGTAACCACTGGACATTTCAAGGTCATTCATTTGAAGGTCAAGGTCACTGTGACCTTGAATGTNAAAAAAAAAAAAAAAAAAAAAAAAAAAAAAAGGGGGAGGGGGGGATATTTTTGAGAATTGGGGAAAAAATATGCAATTTGGCATGGGGAATGGGTCCGACTATCGGAACCGTGAGATAGACAGAAAAAGGCCTGTGTGATCCAATTTTAAGACACTCAGAATCCCTATTAGATGGACATGACTCATTTTTTACGTTGTTCCGCTCCAATATTTGTTCAGGTAGTTCTTGCCCATTGATTAGTTATATGGCATTGATAATGATTTTAACGTTTCTGTGACGGGTAACAGCAACTTGAACTTGACAAAACTTTACTTGCAGTATCCTAACAGTGTGGCTCACATATATTTTATGTAGTTCCGCTCCAGTGAGTTCCCCCATAAACCCCGTATAGCAGTCACACTGTCAGCCTGTGCGTCATTCTCTCCATCCGTAACCTCCTGTTGCAGCCATAACTTTGCTATATAATATATTAATGAACTTTTAAAATACTTTATACTTGGCACAATATACACCACCATTGGACACTTTGAAATCTGAGTTTTATTACATCGACAGTTTTATTACGTAGATGCCACACTATTTTTACAATGACTGAAACAAATTTCTAAACTTCCACATATTTTTAAACATGTGCAACCTATATGAAGTATTTACACGATATAATATTGATGACATGAAATTAAGTATGGTTGACCTTTGTTCACAGTACCTACAACATACATCTTGACCTTGTGTATGCTATGTATAGAAGTACAAGTATCTTCAAGTTCAACGATGTAATTTTTCCAGGCTCCGACATAAAGATGAATTCATCTCAATTTGCACGTATCTTTATTTCAACAACAATAAAAAACAATAATGCAAAACATACATAAATCTGTTAATCAAGTTGAATAGTCGGACATTGGCTTGTAGAGTCAGGTGTTATGAGTCCCAAGACATTCTTTAGTTGTATGAACCATGCTCTTGCCCTTTCTATTCGCACTTTCATGTCCGCGTCAGTTCCACTAGTGGAGTCATGCTAGATTTAACAAAGGGCAATAACTATGTAATAATGAAGCAAGAGTCATGCTCCCCCTCCTGGTCTTCTCCTGATATGAGGCTTCATTATACCCCACAAACGAAGTTTAGGGAGGTATATAGGAGTGAACTTGTCTGTCGGTCCGTATTAAGTGTCCGCTCTCTAATTCAAGTTGTTTTCATCCATTCTTTACCAAACTTGGTCAGAAGTTGTATCTACATGAAGATGATGTCTAGGTCAAGTTCCAATATGGGTCATGCTGGGTCAAAAACCAGGTCACGGTGTCACTTAGTGCTATTTAAACATTCAGCATGTTGTCCGCTCTCTGATTCAAGTAGTTTTCATCCAATCTTCACTAAACTTGTTCAGAAGATTTATCTAGATGATCTCTAGGCCAAGTTTGAACATGGGCCATGCAGGGCGAAAAACTAGGTCAAGGGGTCACTTAGTGCGTTTTTTAACATTCAGCACGGTGTCCGCTCTCTAATTCAAGTTATTTTCATCCGATCTTCACCAAACTTGGTCAGAAGTTTTATCTACATGATCTTAAGGCCAAGTTCGAAAATGGGCCTTGCCGGGTTAAAAACTAGGAGCATGGTGTCCGCTTTCTGATTGAAGTAGTTTACTTCCGATCTTCACCAAACTTGGCCAGAAGTTTTATATAGATGATCTCTAGACCATGTTCGAACATGGGACATGCCAGGCCAAAAACTAGGTCACAGAGTCACTTACGCAGGTAGTACGTTTACACATTCAGCATGGTGTCTGCTCTCTAATTATCCCCACGCTTTTTGAAAAAAAGGTGGGGATATTGTGGTTAACTCCGCCGTCCGTCCGTCTGTCTGTCCGTCCGCCCTGGCCACTATCTTCTCCTACACTATAAGCACTAGAACCTTGAAACTTACACACATGGTAGCTATGAGCATATGTGCAACCCTGCACTATTTGGAATTTTGATCTGACCCCCTCAAAAGTTATGGGGGTTGGGGTCGGGCCGGGTCAGAGATTTTCACTTAATTTTTATACGCCCGTATAAAATACGGGACGTATTATGTGAAACCCCTTGGCGGGCGGGCGGGCGGCGGGCATCNGAACGACATAGTTATGGCCCGGACAAGCTCATTTATGGCCATTTTTGACCTTTGACCTCAAAGTGTGACCTTGACCTTGGAGATATTGACGTAATTCTTTCGCGCGACACACCGTCCAATGATGGTGAACATATGTGCCAAATGATTTCAAAATCCCTTGATGAACGACATAGTTATGGCCCGGACAAGCTCATTTATGGCCATTTTTGACCTTTGACCTCAAAGTGTGACCTTGACCTTGGAGATATTGACGTAATTCTTTCGCGCGACACACCGTCCAATGATGGTGAACATATGTGCCAAATGATTTCAAAATCCCTTGATGAACGACATAGTTATGGCCCGGACAAGCTCATTTATGGCCATTTTTGACCTTTGACCTCAAAGTGTGACCTTGACCTTGGAGATATTGACGTAATTCTTTCGCGCGACACACCGTCCAATGATGGTGAACATATGTGCCAAATGATTTCAAAATCCCTTGATGAACGACATAGTTATGGCCCGGACAAGCTCATTTATGGCCATTTTTGACCTTTGACCTCAAAGTGTGACCTTGACCTTGGAGATATTGACGTAATTCTTTCGCGCGACACACCGTCCAATGATGGTGAACATATGTGCCAAATGATTTCAAAATCCCTTGATGAACGACATAGTTATGGCCCGGACAAGCTCATTTATGGCCATTTTTGACCTTTGACCTCAAAGTGTGACCTTGACCTTGGAGATATTGACGTAATTCTTTCGCGCGACACACCGTCCAATGATGGTGAACATATGTGCCAAATGATTTCAAAATCCCTTGATGAACGACATAGTTATGGCCCGGACAAGCTCATTTATGGCCATTTTTGACCTTTGACCTCAAAGTGTGACCTTGACCTTGGAGATATTGACGTAATTCTTTCGCGCGACACACCGTCCAATGATGGTGAACATATGTGCCAAATGATTTCAAAATCCCTTGATGAACGACATAGTTATGGCCCGGACAAGCTCATTTATGGCCATTTTTGACCTTTGACCTCAAAGTGTGACCTTGACCTTGGAGATATTGACGTAATTCTTTCGCGCGACACACCGTCCAATGATGGTGAACATATGTGCCAAATGATTTCAAAATCCCTTGATGAACGACATAGTTATGGCCCGGACAAGCTCATTTATGGCCATTTTTGACCTTTGACCTCAAAGTGTGACCTTGACCTTGGAGATATTGACGTAATTCTTTCGCGCGACACACCGTCCAATGATGGTGAACATATGTGCCAAATGATTTCAAAATCCCTTGATGAACGACATAGTTATGGCCCGGACAAGCTCATTTATGGCCATTTTTGACCTTTGACCTCAAAGTGTGACCTTGACCTTGGAGATATTGACGTAATTCTTTCGCGCGACACACCGTCCAATGATGGTGAACATATGTGCCAAATGATTTCAAAATCCCTTGATGAACGACATAGTTATGGCCCGGACAAGCTCATTTATGGCCATTTTTGACCTTTGACCTCAAAGTGTGACCTTGACCTTGGAGATATTGACGTAATTCTTTCGCGCGACACACCGTCCAATGATGGTGAACATATGTGCCAAATGATTTCAAAATCCCTTGATGAACGACATAGTTATGGCCCGGACAAGCTCATTTATGGCCATTTTTGACCTTTGACCTCAAAGTGTGACCTTGACCTTGGAGATATTGACGTAATTCTTTCGCGCGACACACCGTCCAATGATGGTGAACATATGTGCCAAATGATTTCAAAATCCCTTGATGAACGACATAGTTATGGCCCGGACAAGCTCATTTATGGCCATTTTTGACCTTTGACCTCAAAGTGTGACCTTGACCTTGGAGATATTGACGTAATTCTTTCGCGCGACACACCGTCCTATGATGGTGAACATATGTGCCAAATGATTTCAAAATCCCTTGAAAGATGACATAGTTATGGCCCGGACAAGCGGGACAGACAGACTGACCGACAGACAGACAAAGTGACTCCTATATAGCCGCCATTACCAATGGTAATGGGGGTATAAATGACATAGTTATGGCCCGGACAAGCGGGACAGACAGACCGACCAACCGACAGACAAAGTGACTCCTATATAGCCGCCATTACCAATGGTAATGGGGGTATAATAAAAAACAATAATGCAAAACATACATAAATCTGTAAATAAAGTTGAAAAGTCGGACATTGGCTTGTAGAGTCAGGTGTTATGAGTCCCAAGACATTCTTTAGTTGTATGAACGATGCTCTTGCCCTTCCTATTCGCACTTTCATGTCCGCGTCAGTTCCACTAGTGGAGTCATGCTAGATTAAACAAAGGGCAATTACCATGTTATACTGAAGCAAGAGTCATGCTCCCCCTCCTTGTCTTCTCTTGATATGAGGCTTCATTATACCCCCACAAACGAAGTTTAGGGGGGTATATAGGAGTGAACTTGTCTTGTCGGTCCGTATTAAGTGTCCGCTCTCTAATTCAAGTTTTCATCCGATCTTTACCAAACTTGGTCAGAAGTTGTATCTTTATGTAGATGATGTCTAGATCAAGTTCCAATATGGGTCATGCTGGGTCAAAAACTAGGTCACGGGGTCACTTACTGCTATTTAAACATTCATCATGTTGTCTGCTCTCTGATTCAAGTAGTTTTCATCCAATCTTCACTAAACTTGTTCAGAAGTTTTATCTAGATGATCTCTAGGCCAAGTTTGAACATGGGCCATGCAGGGCCAAAAACTAGGTCAAGGGGTCACTTAGTGCGTTTTTTAACATTCAGCACGGTGTCCGCTCTCTAATTCAAGTAATTTTCATCCGATATTCACCAAACTTGGTCAGAAGTTTTATCTAGATGATCTTATGGCCAAGTTCGAACATGGGACATGCCGGGCCAAAAACTAGGTCACAGAGTCACTTACGCAGGTAGTACGTTTTACACATTCAGCATGGTGTCTGCTCTCTTATTCAAGTAGTTTTCATCCGATCTTCACCGAACTAAGTCAAAAGTTGTATCTAGATGATGTGTAGGTCAAGTTCGAACATGGGCCATGCCGGGTCAAAAACCCGGTCACGGGGTCACTTAGTGCGTTTTAAACATTGAGCATGGTGTCCGCTGTTTTTTGTGAAGACAACATGCAAAATATTCTGTGTCAATGCAGCATGTGGGGGTATTCGTCACGTCTGTGACAAGGCTCTAGTTTGATTTTTTTTTAAATACTTCTGGAGTTCTGTTCTGCATAAGGTTCAGGACCGCCATACAGACCTTGTATTTTCTATTTATCCCACACCCCCAATCCTGAAAGACTGATCCTGAGAAGAAAACTGGCTAAATGCATGTGCGTTAAATGAAGTCTCAGATTAGCCTGTGCATGTGCGTTAAATGAAGTCTCAGATTAGCCTGTGCATGTGTGTTAAATGAAGTCTCAGATTAGCCTGTGCATGTGCGTTAAATGAAGTCTCAGATTAGCCTGTGCATGTGCGTTTAATGAAGTCTCAGATTAGCCTGTGCAGTCCGCAGATCAAGGCTCAAATAAGTTACTATTAACCCTTTGCATGCTGGGAAATTTGTCGTCTGCTAAAATGACATCTGCTGAATTTTTAAAATTAGCATTTTCTTTGATTTTTTTCAAAGAATACTTTCAGAATAGCAAACAGTTTGGANGGATCCTGATGAGACGCCACAGTCTCATCTGGATCCAAACTGTTTGCAAAGGCTTTCAAAATCCGGTTCCAGCACTCAAAGGCTTAACTCATTTATTTTGATTGCAGTTGTCTCAAATTGTGTATTAAAAACAAATGAACTATAACCCTAAAAGGCTGAAATAAGTAAGTCCTATTCCATCATTTATTTTGATTGCAGTTGTCTCAATTTTTTTTAGTCAAAACCAATGAACAATAACCCTAAAAATAATGCAATTTGACAAATACTGTTTGAGGTAAAACCACTATTTAACAGTGAAAGGGTCCCAATGCTTATACAATGTACTTTCATTGCATGAAGCGATTTCAACATTAACCCATTAATGCCGTGTGGACTCTTCCATCCTTCCAAACTGGATCAATTTATTTCCAAAATTAGAGATGTCTGGTATATTTATTTCTATTTTTAGAATATTTCTCATCTGGGTCTACCCTGTTTGCCTAGGCCTTTTTTGTAGACGCTAGGCATAAATGGCTTAATTCGCACATCACCATCATATCAAGACAATGCATCATGTGCCAACAACTGTGTCACTAGCTCAAGGTCACCAAGGACACTTCCATGACACAATGAATATGTGTCGTGTTCTTAGAAAACTGGGCATAATGCTTGTGCGTAAATTGTCATCCCAGATTAGCCTGTGCAGTCCGCACAGGCTAATCAGGGACGACAATTTCCGCTTTTATGGAATTTTTCGTTTAAATCATGTCTCTTCTAAGCGAAAATCCAGTTTAGCCAGAAAGTGTCTTCCCTGATTAGCCTGTGTGGACTGCACAGGCTAATCTGGGACGACACTTTACGCACATGCATTATGCCCAGTTTTCTCAGAACACGACACATATCCCAATACCACTCTACAAAGCTTAATAATGGCAAGTATTGATATCCGCCAATGATTTATGTTGTAGACAAGAAATCAAGGACATGCTGGTACACTCTCAGAGGGCTGTTCCAGAAACAGTTTTATCTGCTTAAGTCTTCTTAACCAATACATGTATCAATACTTTCTTCTCAACCCTCAACATTATTTTTTTTCAAAGGAAGATTCTGATTTTACATACAAACACTTTATTAACATGCAATATGCACATGTTGCAAAAAAAACATAGCAAAAACATGCTTTGAAAACAACAAAAACACATTACACCATGGATATACAAGACAGCCAGTTAAGGGTTACCGTATGTGTGGATAATACAATCTTTGAAGTAATCCATTTTGATCTTCATTCATATATGTGTCGTTTTCTGAGAAAACTGGGCATAATGCATGTGCGTAAAGTCTCGTCTCAGATTAGCCTGTGCAGTCCGCACAGGCTAATCATGGACGACAATTTCCGCTCTTATGGAATTTTTCGTTTAAATGATGTCTCTTCTTAGCTAAAATCCAGTTTAGACAGAAAGTGTCGTCCCGGATTAGCCTGTGCGGACTGCACAGGCTAATCTGGGACGACACTTTATGCACATGCATTTTGCCCAGTTTTCTCAGAACGCGACACATATACTTACATAAATTATAATTGAAATATAAAATAACACTTCCCACTGTACTGTACGTTGTGTTCATGACTATTTTTATTTAACCCTTTGAGTGCTGGAACCCGATTTTGAAGGTTTTTTCAAACAGTTTGGATCCAGATGAGACGCCAGAGAATGTGGCGTCTCATCAGGATCCAAACTGTTTGCTATTCTGATAGTATTTTTGCAAAAATTTTCGAAGAAAATGCTAATTTTAGAAATTTAGCAGACAACATTTTAGCAGACGATAAATTTCCCAGCATGCAAAGGGTTAATGGTTTAAATTATGTACTACATGCATGCAGTTCCAACTATTGACAGATTGGTTATAACTTCAAATTTGTTGAAAACTGCATTTATTGCAGACCTTTTTTTGTGGAAATGGCCTATAATAGGGAGAAACGTCCTTTAAAAGGCCCCAGCTCAGGAAGAAAAGCCCTTAATATTGTTACATATCTTCATGAAATGGATATTACAACACTCAAGGCATAATGCTGAGACTGACTGTTTTATGGATTAATATACAAAAAAATGTCATGACGAAAATATATGTTTTAATTAGTTTCTCTGTAATATTCAACTTGCGGGTCGAATTTCATGTTTCCACAATGTGCTCCAATACATGGAATTTACAGCGATGAATGAGGCAATTAATTATCATTAAACGAATGATATCAATCTAAATTAAAAAGTCACGAAATGAAAATCTAAAAATATTTTCTTTCAGTGAAAATATTTTAACAGTAAATCTCCGCATCAACATGTACTTTTGTACTTAATTGCAATCCATCCCTGATTGCTCAGTATCATTTATGTAAAGTTATATACCCATATTCTTCCCATACTTCCACTTACTTGTGCAGAACAAAGGAAGCAAATCTTGCATGTGGTCCAGAAGTGGTGGAGCATCATGGATGAATGTTTTAATGGAACTTTGTAAACAATCTTATCAAACAACAACATGCTCAATTTCAAGTTGATTTCTAATTAAGCCACTTTTGAGAAAACAGAATTACTTAAGAGTTGCGTTAGAAGTGCCTTTGGCTGTACATAATTATCATCATTTTATTTTTTATAAAATTGTAAATTTGAAGAGTCATTTACACACTAAGTATGCAAGCAAAGGTATACATATAAAAATTATAATTGTATGTTTCAAATTCCATTTTGGCACATTTTGTAATTATAAATACTTTGATAGAATCCAATAACAACAAATGATTGATGAAATGTGCTTGAAGATGAATATAAAAATAACACAGTTGAAGAATAATCATGCCACAAAACACAGGTACAATTTTAAAGCCTGCAATTTGAGTAAGGGATGACAAACAGAGGAACAGCATGCAATCTTAAATCTACAGCACATTATCCACATGCATGCTAAAATACATTTGAGCCATTCAAAAAGATATCAGTCATGACAATACGTACTTCAACAAGGTTTAGTCATGGAATTAATTTTACATTTCAGTTGGCAAACAAACTAGACAGTGACAAAGGCAACTCCATCAAACCAATTTGTGTCGTGTTCTGAGAAAACTGGACATAATGCTTGTGCTTAAATTGTCATCCCAGATTAGCCTGTGCAGTCCGAACAGGCTAATCAGGGATGACAATTTCCGCTTTTATGGAATTTTTCGTTTGAATGAAGTCTCTTCTTAGCGAAAATCCAGTTCAGGCGGAAAGTGTCGTCCCTGCGGACTGCACAGGCTGATCTGGGACGACACTTTACGCACATGCATTATGCCTAGTTTTCTCAGAACGCGACACATTTGAGTTGGTTTCTGGGAAAACCAGGTTTAATGCATGTGCCAAAAGCATACCAGGGACGAAACTTTCTGCTTTTATGGAATTTTTCATTTAGAGGGAGTCTCTCCTTAACTCCTTAACAAAAATCCAGTCTAGGCAGAGAGTGTCATCCCTGATTAGTAAGTTTGGCCTGCCCAGGCTTATCTGGGATGACACTTTATGACACATGCATTGAGCCCGGAATTACCAGAGACTCGTTCATTTTATTCCTACTATCAAATATTTTGTCTGATACAATTTTCATTTTCATTGATTTTGCTGATGACAAATTTTATTAAAATGAGAACATGATCATACAAAAATAGTAAATTATACAGAACTTAATGAGAGCTTTTGTTATTCTAAATATTATTGAAAATATGTTACAGTACAAAATTTACTTTAAGAGTCTATTTATTTCATGCTTAAATGTTGTTTGATGTCATATNCAACATTTTAGCAGACGATAAATTTCCCAGCATGCAAAGGGTTAATGGTTTAAATTATGTACTACATGCATGCAGTTCCAACTATTGACAGATTGGTTATAACTTCAAATTTGTTGAAAACTGCATTTATTGCAGACCTTTTTTTGTGGAAATGGCCTATAATAGGGAGAAACGTCCTTTAAAAGGCCCCAGCTCAGGAAGAAAAGCCCTTAATATTGTTACATATCTTCATGAAATGGATATTACAACACTCAAGGCATAATGCTGAGACTGACTGTTTTATGGATTAATATACAAAAAAATGTCATGACGAAAATATATGTTTTAATTAGTTTCTCTGTAATATTCAACTTGCGGGTCGAATTTCATGTTTCCACAATGTGCTCCAATACATGGAATTTACAGCGATGAATGAGGCAATTAATTATCATTAAACGAATGATATCAATCTAAATTAAAAAGTCACGAAATGAAAATCTAAAAATATTTTCTTTCAGTGAAAATATTTTAACAGTAAATCTCCGCATCAACATGTACTTTTGTACTTAATTGCAATCCATCCCTGATTGCTCAGTATCATTTATGTAAAGTTATATACCCATATTCTTCCCATACTTCCACTTACTTGTGCAGAACAAAGGAAGCAAATCTTGCATGTGGTCCAGAAGTGGTGGAGCATCATGGATGAATGTTTTAATGGAACTTTGTAAACAATCTTATCAAACAACAACATGCTCAATTTCAAGTTGATTTCTAATTAAGCCACTTTTGAGAAAACAGAATTACTTAAGAGTTGCGTTAGAAGTGCCTTTGGCTGTACATAATTATCATCATTTTATTTTTTATAAAATTGTAAATTTGAAGAGTCATTTACACACTAAGTATGCAAGCAAAGGTATACATATAAAAATTATAATTGTATGTTTCAAATTCCATTTTGGCACATTTTGTAATTATAAATACTTTGATAGAATCCAATAACAACAAATGATTGATGAAATGTGCTTGAAGATGAATATAAAAATAACACAGTTGAAGAATAATCATGCCACAAAACACAGGTACAATTTTAAAGCCTGCAATTTGAGTAAGGGATGACAAACAGAGGAACAGCATGCAATCTTAAATCTACAGCACATTATCCACATGCATGCTAAAATACATTTGAGCCATTCAAAAAGATATCAGTCATGACAATACGTACTTCAACAAGGTTTAGTCATGGAATTAATTTTACATTTCAGTTGGCAAACAAACTAGACAGTGACAAAGGCAACTCCATCAAACCAATTTGTGTCGTGTTCTGAGAAAACTGGACATAATGCTTGTGCTTAAATTGTCATCCCAGATTAGCCTGTGCAGTCCGAACAGGCTAATCAGGGATGACAATTTCCGCTTTTATGGAATTTTTCGTTTGAATGAAGTCTCTTCTTAGCGAAAATCCAGTTCAGGCGGAAAGTGTCGTCCCTGCGGACTGCACAGGCTGATCTGGGACGACACTTTACGCACATGCATTATGCCTAGTTTTCTCAGAACGCGACACATTTGAGTTGGTTTCTGGGAAAACCAGGTTTAATGCATGTGCCAAAAGCATACCAGGGACGAAACTTTCTGCTTTTATGGAATTTTTCATTTAGAGGGAGTCTCTCCTTAACTCCTTAACAAAAATCCAGTCTAGGCAGAGAGTGTCATCCCTGATTAGTAAGTTTGGCCTGCCCAGGCTTATCTGGGATGACACTTTATGACACATGCATTGAGCCCGGAATTACCAGAGACTCGTTCATTTTATTCCTACTATCAAATATTTTGTCTGATACAATTTTCATTTTCATTGATTTTGCTGATGACAAATTTTATTAAAATGAGAACATGATCATACAAAAATAGTAAATTATACAGAACTTAATGAGAGCTTTTGTTATTCTAAATATTATTGAAAATATGTTACAGTACAAAATTTACTTTAAGAGTCTATTTATTTCATGCTTAAATGTTGTTTGATGTCATATACATGTAGCATAGTAGTCAATTTATCCAAGACAAAACAATCAATGACTCAAGGATGAGAGAAACATTCCACAACTATCAGCAACTTTAATGTAACTGAAACCATTAAGAAAACAAGCGTATGGCTATCATCCAAGTTATGTCTATTAAATCTTCACATTTTAATGTTTGCCTGCATCTCTGTTTAACTTGCTTTTTTACTGGCATTTCTCTGTTTCTTCCCAGCCTCATGCTCGTTCACCTTACGCAGTTTGATCACCGAGCAGATCAGTAAACTGATGTTCACGATGTACGTGGAAACACAGACGACGCAGAGATCGTTGAGGATGAACATGAGTATGTATGCCAGGTAGAGGCTTGTTGCACATGACACCACAGAGTTCACCACTTGCAATAAGGCCACAACTGGCGATGACTTGAAGGCTTAAAATAGGAACAAACATGTTAATTTTTAGGAAGCTGTTCACTGATTTACAAAGTGACAATTAGTGGACTGTTACCTCAGATTAAAAAAACTAATTAAGTTATAAATGAGTGAAATTAATCTATAAAAGGGCGAAAAAAATAAAGTTTGGCTACATTTGGTTGCACACCCTTGTTATTTCTTTCACCCATAAGAAATTATGATTTGTAATTAAAGAAGTGCCTGTACTTACTGGTAAAACTGAGAAAATAATAATGCATACAAATGCAGAAGTCAATATAATAATTTTGAAAGTTAGTTTTTTTCATAAAAAATGCTAAAAATATGTGAATATGAATACTAGTATTAGTAATATAATTCTTATACGTATATATTAATGAACAAGGCTTGTCACCAAAGGATGACATATGCCCCCTTTTTCCACATTTTTCGAGACCTAAACGCAAAGTGTGACAGAATTTCAGACGGACGGACAGACAGACGAACAGTGCGATCACTATATGCCCACCTTCGGAGGCATAAAAATAGCACTTTAATTAATAAATACCTAAGAGGCCCTGAATTGTGTAGAAAATCATTCCATAGACACTGTTGGGCTGGTTGATGAAGTTGTCAGAGCCGACAATATGTCCCACGATCCCAAGCCCTGTTCCATACCTGAAATAAATCATCTGATTAAAGGCTAACTTCATTTCTTTGTCAAGAAAACACACATGAATATCAGTTAAACTGATTGGCTTACTCAGTCCAGAGATCTTTCACAGCATTATAAAATCAATATATTACATCCTAACAAACACAATACCAGTGATTTTTTAACCTGCGAGTCCTGCGTCCTGGACTTACAAAATCCTCTGGGGATGCAAAGTTTTGAGTAATGCGAGTCCCAAAAAGGCATTGAAATTTAAAGAAAAATAATGAACTCAGATGAAAACATTTGTAAAAATATCACTGCAATACAGGGCTTGCACTAAGAAATAAATTAAAAAAAAGTCCTGACTTCCTGCCCTTTACTTATGGAACCTATTTGATAAAAAAAAAACTTATTTAACCAAAAGTTTTAAAAAGATGCTAACAGCAAAGGAAAGGACATATTCTTATCACAGTGGCATCGTTGTTGTATGTTTATTGGTATATGGTGTAAACACATCGCACACAATACATTTTTTCAGTTTTTCTTTGGGTTAAAAAACCAACCTATTTCAAACTATAAATATATCTATTTGAATATTTTCAAATTCTGAATATCTTGGTTTTTCCCATTGCAAAAACTTCAACATTTTCTGGAATAGATGATGTATTTAAAATTTGGATTACATGTAATAAAATTATTCTACAAGCACATCATATAACGTAAGCTGTTTTAATTTGCACATTAGGGATATATTTATGATCTTTTTGTGTTTACTTATTTATGCCAGACAAAATGTGTCTCATATTACCGATTAAAATTCTGCCTGGATTCCAGTGAGCGAAAAGGCTTTTAGGAGTTGCAACTCCCACTCCCAGCCACCCAGAGGGTAAGCAGCAGTGAGTTGAATAATTGCAACTAGCGGAACACCTAGTTGCAATAATTCAACTCTCAGCTTTATAACCCAATTGGTTGCTGAGAGTTGCAATGCGCCCTCTCTTGCCCATGGGTGCAAACTTTAATCAACATTGCAAGGGTTAAGGAACACTGAAACTGCAAGAACTTATCAAAGTTTACCTGTCTAAACCACAAACTCATCCAAATGGTACCATTAAAGCAAGAAATAATTGCTTTTTATTGACTCCGTTCTTCTTTCGTACGCTCTATCCACCATATTGGAAACTGTTATTTTGTTGACGACTTAAAATTGTCGTTGTCGTTTAGGTCGCAGTACACCAATATTTTGCACATCGGGTTATGTGATGTACCCTAAGTTGATGACGGTGTAAAATATTCGTCACAAAATACACTGTTTCAAATTTCAAAACATAAAAATGTCAACGAGAATAGTGGGTTGAAACATTGTCGTGTTTTTTAGGGTGCATGCACAGGATAACGTTCGTAGGTTGCCTTCAGGTAATTTTAACATGTTTATGAAGTTTATTCATCATTTTCCTCAATTTGTCTGGAACAACGTCTGTTTAGTGAAGCGCACAGATTCCGTGCGCTGAAGATGCGCTGAACTGCACCCATGTTTATGAAGGGGTGCATATGGACTCCCAGAGCCGCCATAGCAAAAATTATCAAAGGCTCTGGGAGTCCGTTTATATGGACTACCAGAACACCATCACATGATCAGCCAACACAAAATCTGAATTTCAGTTTAAAAATTGAGCCACTTGAATACTTACTTTGAAGAGAAAACCTTTGAGCAACTCATGTGCTCAGATATGTCACACAGAGCTCTGTAATGTGGGTCTGAGTGTACACTTGTTTCTACATGGTAAGCATACACCGACAAAAATATTCCAGCTACACTAATTAAGGCAATTGCAATGTTGAAGGCGCGAGATGTTTTTCTGCCTGACTTCATTTTGAGAGAAACTGTATTGTTCTTCTTCACTAGACTCTCAGAATAAAGGAATGACAAGTCTGACTTGGACACGTCAAGTTTCTCATTAGCGAAGCCATATCTATTTGTTTCTTACATCATTAACTTAACAAAATAGTTAGTCTTTTATGATAAATATTAGAAATCAGTTATGTTTCTAAATAAATTAAAAAAAGTATTTTTTATTGTAAAAACATTTTTAAAAGCGATATAATATGGTTTCAAATTAATTTTGTTTCTAATTGTTTGATGTAAGCATCACAACAACACTACAACAACAACAATGATCAACGAACAAATTCGAAGACAGGAGCAAGTTTCGCCGAAATCCAGCCCAAGGGGCTCGATTTCACCTGCATTTCAACGACCAGATACGTCCGGCACATTAAAGACAACAATAAGTTTAGGAAAAGTGCCGTCTGTCATTCAATCTGGTCCATTTTACTTAATGAAGGAAATGCCATTTTCAACTTCTGGTAGGTTACACTACACGAATATGTTTGAATTGTGAATATTGAAATGTACGCGATGGTTACTATCGGTCTAATGGTAATTATTAAGATTCATTATGTATTGTAATTTTTCTGTTGTGATTTTAAAAGTTAAATCCGTAAAATAAATGCCCATGAAATAGCATTATCCTAGTCCAACTTGTTGACGCTCTCAAATATTAAGCTACTTTTTATATGGGTAATATTTGGAGCGTACTACTACAACAGGCGAAGGACCAAAACTGTGGTGGACAGTTTTTCTTCTTTGTCTATATTGTTGCGCAAGGATTTTGTGCGCAACATTCAAGCCCCGATACCAGACAGTTAATATCAACCGATTGCAATAATATTTACATACCTGTGTAGATAATTCATTTCTCGATAATGTTCCGTAAGAATTATGTAATGACACTTTCAATTTTGCACGCCTAGGCAATTTAAATCAACACACTATTCACATTTTCCATTTCTATCGCTGTGCCCGTTGTAAACCACAGGTAGATTTTAATCGATAACGCAGCCTATTACACCGTAATGCCTTCTTCTGATTGGTTGATATTTAAATATTTCATAACATGGCGAGAGGTCAGTGATTGTATTGCGATTTAAGCAGAAGTTAAACTGAAACAAATTATGCCTTTTAACTTCAATTCCACGATATTTGAGGTAAAAATGGACTTCTAAACTAAAACTTTATGAGTTGGTAATGTTATTTTGCAATTTTAAGCATATTGATGAAAATTTAAACTTTCTGGTGTCCACCAC
>VMBQ01008023.1:23976-41993 GCA_007657795.1 Dreissena rostriformis
AGACCGTCCGTCTGCCGTCCGTGCATGGTCTGTCCGTGTGTTAGACTTTTTCTTGTTTACGCGATAAACTCCACAGTTTTCATCTGATTCTTTTCAAACTTGTTCAGTGTCTTTATATTAATGAGGACTCGCACCCTATTGAAAATGGGTAACATCAGAGTAAAAAGTCCAGAATTATCTCCCCTTGAATTTGTATTGGTCCGAGGCGTTTAAGTACGTTGTTTAATTGGTTGCAATTATTAATTTAAAATAAAATAAATTAAATAAAATATAAGCCATCTGATAATTCATTTGGCAAGGATGAAAGGATTTGTGTTTTCAGTATTCCCTTGCATGTTGACTTTCCTTTCCATTGACATTCCAGCCAGTAGAGCGATTCAGGCCCTCATGGGCCTCTTGTTTTAGCATTGGGAAAGTGCCGTTTACCGGTACATTATAAAGAAGGAAAAAAATCGCTGAGGTAAGCTCCTTCCTACCACATCTCCCTGGCTACATCGATGCTCCGGGCATACGGGACAACAGGTAAGCTCCTTCCTACCACATCTCCCTGGCTACATCGATGCTCTGGGCATACAGGAAAACAGGTAAACTCTTTCCTACCACATCTCCATGGCTACATTGATGCTCCGGGCATACAGGACAACAGGTAAGCTCCTTCCTACCACATCTCCCTGGCTACATTGAGGCTCCAGGCATACAGGACAACAGGTACCAGCACTTGGAGTCTTTTGTGCTAGGAGTCCGAGTGTGAAGTTTCAAGTGTGAGTTCGTGGATGGAATATCTAAGTGCAACCAAGGCCCACCATGCTGCTGATTCAAGTAAGCCCTAATGTGATGAAACCATTTTATTGGAGTTGAACCTAATATGATGAAAGTACATGTGTTATTCCTTTAGTCATATGTTCATTTGCATATATAGAATTAGTCCAAACTCTTTGACATACCAGTATACACATGATGTCTGTGGCTTTATGCATGAACCATTAAAAAAATATGCGTGAGTACTAGTCACAATGAAAAGGTGCGATTGTGTTTTTCATGTTTTGTGGAAACTTATAGATCCCCTGTTTTCTGCTGTTTTCTGCACTTACACACTGTTTCAGTTCCTTGCATTCCCTGATTGAGAAGCCACCAATCACAGGCAAGGAGATTAACTTGTTGGCCAATGCAGCCCTCACTGGATTCCGCTTGCACCCAGGACCAGTAAGTATATCAGAATATCTGTGTTGAGTATTTCATGTTCCTTCACTACCTGTCAATCATAGCATTTAATTGTAATTCCCTTCACTTTTTATCCCCCGCCAAAGACAAAGGGATATAGAATTGCTGTTTTTTTGTCCCTCATTCCGTCTGTCACAATATTTTGACATTGGCCGGGGATATCAATTCAACGAATTTGCTTGGTCTAAATAATGTTTGAGAGATTGTGTTATATGTTTTTGGCTTTTTCTTTTTATTTCTAATGATAGGCTAAACATGAAAAAAATATTTTCTTTGGAAGTGAAGTTACTTACAGAAACTTGTTGCATATAAACATGCTAACCAGTTACCTGAGGATGAAAGGTTAAACCTTTTTCTATTTTAAACTGTTAAAAGATTATCAATACCAGGTAATATTATCTCAAATTGGAATGAAATGTGTCTCATTCAAACATTAAATTCTGTTGTTGTTTTTTTTCCAGTTGCCAGAGCAGTATAAGTTCATGAGCCACATGCCGACTAAAAAGAAACACAAACACAAAAGGAAACGCGAGTCCATTACAAATGGTGGGCTACCGGAAAGCACAGGAGGTGAGTATTAGTATTGTATGGGGAATTCCGCCTTTCAGAAACTCTTGTAAGGTTCAAAAATCTATCCCCCCTTGTGTGCATTGAATGCAATAGGTAGATGTGATATGACATGTACTGGACCCTCCCAAAATACAGGGTCCAGCATTAACATAAGTAATGTTGTTATTCAATTGTTGTTGTCTTTTTTGTGAGTGTACTTCAAAATTTGCATTCATTGAAGTATCAACATTTTTTTAATTGACTAAGGCTTCCAATATTTAACACTTGGATGTGAGGGCTTTCAAATTATCAATCAAATAGCAAGCTCTATTAATAATTCAAAGTTTGCAAGCGATCTGAAGAAATAACAGCTCATCATCAGGTCAAGACAATGACTATACATGTACTTTACTAGTACAAATGATAGATGTAATGATAAAAAGTAGCTACATATCCCATGAAAGTTATTCGCATATAATTACACATATAACACATAATTGCAAAACTTCCAAATACTCTGAGCAAAACTTCCAACATAAGAAACCAGGAAGTCCAAACTTCCGATATTCAAAAAAGCACTGTTGTGCTGTTAGGTCCAGAATGACTTTAAAACTCTTGCATCATACTGTTGATAGAATGATAATGTCATCTGAAAAAGTAGCAAGTTGTAGAAAACCCTTACCTTAGCCTTTGAAAGGGTCCGTCATAAGCCAATTATCTATTTAATATAAATTAAATATTAAGAAGATGTAAGTTTTTTGGACAAATAGTTTTTGAATATCCATGACATACTTGTTGTTCATTTCTTTTTTCCAGCTGTTGGAAACTTATGACTCAATTCACTTATTAATTGTGTGGTAAACCGTATGATGATGAACACATTTTTTTTCATATCTCTCATTTGCCTTCCCGAAAGGTGCAAATGTAACCTGTACTGAAAAGTCCTGATTATATACACAATGTGTCAAAATATGTCACGTTGGTTACACCATAATATTTGAGTCGCGCTCTGTGAAAATGGGGCCTAATGCCTGTGCGTAAAGTGTCGCCCCAGATTAGCTGTGCAGTCTGCACAGGCTAATCAGGGACGACACTTTCCGCTTTTGTGGTATTTTTTGTTTCAATAAAGTCTCCTGTTGGCGAAAATCCAGTTTAGGCGGAAAGTATTGTCCCCGATTAGCCTCGGGGGACTGCACAGGCTAATATGGGAGGACACTTTACGCACATGCAATAAACCCCCTTTTCACAGAGCGCGGTTCATTTATGTCTAAAGAGGCAACAAATCACCAAACTGTTGAACAGATTATATTATTATCATTATTACTAATTAGACACAACGACTGATGCGGCCTCTCATGAAAAGCCAGCCAAACATAAAAAGACTGGAAAGAACCCAGAGGAAAGCAATAAAGACAAAGACAAGAAAAAGAGGAACAAGAAAAAGAAAAGGAAAGGCAAGGAAAAAGATGAAGGTATGATTCAAAAAATGAAAATAAGATTTTAGGCTTTTTCTCAAATGTCAATAATTTGAAAACAAATCAAGTATTTTATCTAAAGACAAAACATTACAGGAATTTTAGTACACCAAATTCTGTAAACAACTGTAACAAAAGATTTTAGCAAACAGACAATGTTATCATTGGGTATTTTGTTGGTTTATAAATGTGCTAAGTCCATTTAAATAAACTGTTATAATATCAATAATTCAGTACATGAAAATGTCAGTAAATTTCAATAAAAGTTACTCATTTGAATTGATTTTATTTTCATTCACATGTGCTTCCCTAAAAGTTGTCATACACTACCACATTGTTGTTTTTGTTTTGCCTTCAGACCCTCCGTCATGAAAACACAACAGCAGACATAGAAGACCTCAAGAATGTGTGTGTATTTGTATGAGCTGGATACAACATCCATTATGCTGTACAGATCAGAGCCCTGACATTGACTGACCAATGCTAAAAAAGTGCTTTAAAATGCATGTTTGTGTTTATTTCTTGAACCTTTATCTCATGTTTACTGGACTGGAGGAAGTTGCAATTTATACACTGTTTTCAGCTTGTTTGTTGTTTTGGTAACATGATATCTTCAAGTGCAGAGTGAAGATCAATACATGTAAGAAAGTAGTTTTGTTGTTTTCTTATTTGGTGCTTTAATTTCTTAGTTTTGTTAAGTTTTTGTAAATATCATCATCTAATTATTCCCCCTAATTTTGTGGAGATATCATTCGTCAAATACCTTGTTTCATGCTGTTTCTTCAAGGTTTTACTTATACTGACATATGCACACATGCTAGATTTCGAGATATGAATCATCTTCTTTTGTTGAAGCATTTTTCTTTTTATGTCCCCCAGTCTATACTGGGGGACATATTGTTTTTGCCCTGTCTGTTGGTTTGCTTGTTTATTTGTTGGTTTGCACAAACTTAAACATTGGCCATAACTTTTGCAATATTGAAGATAGCAACTTGATATTTGGCATGCATGTGTATCTCATGGAGCTGCACATTTTGAGTGGCGAAAGGTCAAGGTCATCCTTCAAGGTCAAATATATGGGTCAAAATCGCTCAAAAGGGGACATAGTGTTTCACAAACACATCACTTGTTATCTCATGCTTTTCAGTGGATGGTATATAGCAAAAATATCAGTGACTTAAATCTGGTACCAGTAATTTTATATTTCATGAACATTTTCACTTTTGCTGTGAAATGATTCAATATTTCTGACCAGTATGATCTCAACAAAATTGTTCAGTTAAAGCTTTCAAAAGAAACACAAAGAGTGGAAAAGCAGTAAATTAAAGAAAATGTGTTTGTTTGGTAGATTATTTATATTTTACTCTCTCATAATGATACAAAATAAATGTTTTCACTTGTAGCTGCTCCAGTTGGAAAGCACTTATTTCTCTGATCACTTAAAAATACCAAATCCATATCTCTTTGTCTACTACAGATATTGAGATGAAACTTTACTTGTGTGTACAGGGTTAAGATTTGAATGGAAGTTGAAATTCAGCATACTGGTTTTTATGCAAAAAAATACATATCTTTGTTACAGCTACAGAAATTTAATTGAAACGTTACATATGTCGTTGGGGCTAATATATAAGGTCACCGTCAAAGGTCCATACCTCTGACTGCAATTTAGCAGAATTATGCCCTTTATTGTACTTTTTATCCCCCGCCAGAGGCGGAGGGATATTGTTTTGGCGTTGTCCGTCCGTCCGGCACTTTTGTGTCCGGAGCCATATCTTGGAAGTGCTTTGGCGGATTTCATNTTAACTTTAATACTAGTTATGGTTTGGAGTTACTTACAACACTGTAAATGCTCCTTTCATATAACCAAAATACTGATATGTTAACATACAACTTTATTTCACAGCATATTTGAACACATTTAACAAGAATTTCTGTATGTCAAACACACATATCTCTGGTGGGTGCTGGATAGCCCATTTTCTGGAATAGGTCTTATTAAAAGTAGGGCGATTTGGGTGGATAGGGAATGGTTATAGGTAACACCTACATACAAACANATATATGTTGCGGGGGATATCAATTCTACGAATTTGCTTGTTTTAAGCTAATTCAATGCATGGTCAAGTTATAGAGCAGTTTAAGCTGTTAGTATTTTGATATTAAATTCCTTATTTTGACTTTAAACTTGTCTTTGAAGGTAGCAATTATTATAGGTTTTTGTGCTCGATACAAGATCTCGCATAGGTGAACATATTATTTTAAAGTCCTTAAAGTTGGAGGTTTAAGATTGCAAGTTATTCAGCGAATAAGCCCTATTTTAAAATACGAAGCTCTTTTTTGACCTTTGACCACAAATTAAGACCTTGGCTTTGAAGGTAGCCACTTGTTTTTTTCATGTAACACACCGTCTTATTGAACTTTGTGCCAAGTAATTTTGAAATCCTCCAATTGCATTGGAGTTACAGTCTGCATAAGAACAATTTTTACAAGAAAGTATTGTATTTTGACTGTTCACCTTAAGGCTGATTTTGACATTTAAAGCAGCCACATGATTATTGCGCGCTTCACATTGCATGTAAGTGACATTTGATGACAAGTTATTTAAAAATCCTTCAATGAATGGGGAATTCACATCTGCAAATGTTTCAAAGATACTGCTGTACACAGACAGAGTGACTCTAATATAGCCCCCCCCCCCCCCCCNCTACCTTCTGGTAGTGGGCTGTTACTAGTCAGCTCTCATATTTAGTCTGTCAGTAGAGGCAAGCTATTGTGGACAAGTACAAAGCGTAAGGAACTTATCAAGCAGCCCTTAATTAAAATTGACTATTGCCTGATTGTAGAAATTTGAAATTATGTATTTTTCTTTGTAAGAAAATCCAATTGCTAAATTTTAGAATGTTAAGATTTTGTGTAATTTTCAACTTAATAATAAATAACAAGCTTTAAAAATTGAAACAGTACCACAGCATTTAAAAACCTATCAAAACAAAAGTAGGGATCTTATAGGATTTTAAAACAAAACAACAACAACAACATTTATTTCGGCAATTAAGCTACAAATAAGCTTCTAGCCTACAATTTGATAAGCAAATGGTGATTCTTCAGGTAAAGATTGCTGTGATTGTTAGTTGAATATGGAGGAAGAAAGATATTAGTATCCCAGGTCAACGAACGTGATGGTAACGTTAGTGTTTGATGGTTATTACATATTTATTTGCATACATAACAATGATACAACGTAATCGCTCTTTGGCATAATGAAAAAACTATTTAGAATATATAAATATTACAATAGTGCATGTTTTTTGGCATAATGAGAAAACTATTTTTACTATTAACATAGTAAAACTAAAACTGATATTTCACATACACAACCAATAAATAAAATGATGCATGTTATCGATGAAAAAAATTGAATAATGTACATATAAATATATTAACATATTAAAACTAGTATTTCACAAACACAATTAACAAATGAAATGGTGTATGTTATCGATGAGAAAAGCTGAATAATGTTCATATATACAGACAATTAGTTAAGTTAATTAGTAGATCAATTTTCCTTGACGTTTGAAGCAATAATAATATTTTTGCGCGTATGTTAAATGCTTATAAGTTCTTCTCTTAGTCTACCTGCATCGTAAATATATTTTGCAATTTGAAGTAGTTCATATTTATTTGTAGTTGACATGAGCGCTTTAAATTTGGTTAATGTTGGCCATCTGCAGTAATATGATTTGAAGTATTTTCTTCTAAGATGTGAGTATAATGGGCATGTGAACATGAAATGATATTCATTTTCTATTAAATGTGTACAACATATTTAATACATAAAACATGAGCTTCAGGGTGGGGTCCATTACCCGAACCAGGGTCCTGGGGACTCTAGATCGATTTGTGACAAGCGTCTTTTGTTAAATTTATGCCTAATAAAAAGCTCAATTCTGTTTTTCCGAGATCCCTGGAACTACATGTTGCAATGCCTTAAGATAAAGCGTGTCAAAGCATTTAACATTCATTTAGCAGTAATTGTCCATGTTATTTTTGTACTAGAATAAAAAAACATTCACATTTAACTCTAGTTTTATTCACTCAAGACAGAAATACGGATTTTTAAATTATAAAGAAATGGATTTTACAAAATACAGTAACTTCTCATCCTAAATCATAAATGTTTGCAAACTTTTCTATAAAGTAATTATGAAATAGAACCCGGAACTGTTTTACAATTACAAACTGATTTTTTTTAAGCAAAAGAAGAAAAATAGATAAGTGTTGTGGACAGATAATATAATTTTGGCATGGCTAATAAAACTGGAACTACACACCTTGATAA
The DNA here is from genome assembly GCA_007657795.1 of Dreissena rostriformis. Lineage (NCBI taxonomy): Eukaryota > Metazoa > Mollusca > Bivalvia > Myida > Dreissenidae > Dreissena > Dreissena rostriformis. The sequence continues at coordinate 31,567 of VMBQ01008023.1, forward strand.
GTGGTTAAGGTTTTCATACTGAGCAAATGAACTTAACTGTATTTAATACTTACCTGGTATTCATTCAATCCAAATTTATTAATATTTCTGGTGTATTTTTTTTGTAAATGCCAGTTTTTACCTCAAGGGGGCATGACCTAAACAAACTTTACAGGACCATTATGCACCAAATATCAACGGTCTGGGACTTGTAGATTCCCAAAAGAATATTTTTAAACTTTGTTACTATAATTGCCTACACAAATCATATGACCTCTGAGGCTTAGCCAGTTTTCACCCAAAGGGCATGATTTGCACAAACTTTGTACACAACCACTATCTGATGTTAAATACAAAATATCAAAGCTCTGGGACTTGTGGTTTAAGATAAGATTTTAAAGTTATTTATTCTATAGTCTATATAGACCGTGTTGTTCCTGGGTCTTGGCCAGTTTTTTACCACAGGGGCACCATTTGAATAAACTTTGTAGAGGACCACTATACAATTTTACACACCAAACAATAAACATCTGATCGCTGTGGCGTAGGAAAATATTTAAAAAATATTTACTACACAGGATTTTACAAATCCCCTGAGGCATGGCTTGTTTTAACCCATGGGCATGTTGTGAACAAACTTTTTACAGAACCTCTAATGACTATATGATGTTTCATACCAACAACCATAGCTAAGGGCTTTGTGGTTTCAGAGAAAAATTAAATACTATATAAGCCTCCATAAATAATGGAGTTTGGCCATTTTTGAACCCAGGGACATGATTTGAAGAAACCAATAGAGGACCACTATACGATGTTACACACCAAATATTTAAACCCTTGCAGTTTCAGAGAAGATATTACATTTTTTATAATCCATTTTTAAGGTCAGGTAACCTTAGTAAACAGTGACTGGATCCATTTGAACAACTTAAAAAGTCACCCAGGGATCAGTTTCATGGAGTTTTATTTAAAGCTGCCAAGTGGTAAGGCAGATGTCGTTTCAAACAAAGTTTACAAGCAATGGACCATGCAAGACACATGCTTGAAAAAAGAGATCCAACAAGAGATGTGTTTGTCAGAAACACAATGCCCCCTACTGCGCCGCTTTGATTATTTTTTTTTTACCTTTGACCTTGAAGGATGACCTTGACCTTTCACCACTCAAAATGTGCAGCTCTATGAGATACACATGCATGCCAAATATCAAGTTGCTATCTTCAATATTGCAAAAGTTATGACCAACATTCAAGTTTTCGGACGGACAGACTGACGGACAGTTCATCTGCTATATGCCACCCTACCAGGGGCATTAAAAGCTTACCCTCTGAACTTTGTGAACAGATAACCTACACAGAAAATTGCTGAAAAACATGATAAAACATCAAATGACGCCATTACAATTAAAAACAAGATGTGTTTGTGAAACACTATGCCCCCCCCATATATTTGAACTTTGACCTTGACCTTGACATTTCACCACTCAAAATGTTCAGCTCCATGAGATACACATGCATGCCAAATATCAAGTTGCTTTCTTCAATTTTGCAAAAGTTATGGCCAATGTTAAAGTTTGATGCAAACAAACAAACCAACAAACAGACAGGGCAAAAACAATATGTCCCCCAGTATAGACTGGAGGACATAAAAATGATGTCATGATAATGTACATGACAGTTTATATCATGGTGGTTTATTTCCATAAATCCAAAATCTTGATTTTGGGATAAAGGAATTTATTTTGTATTACAAAATACAAACTAAAATGGCATTAATTTCATTGTATCATGCAATATTTTTCATTTGTGGTATTATATCAGGTGAGAAAACCTACAATTTTCGACTGAAACTTTGCTAACAATTAAACTGGCTGGTTTATATTCCATGCCAAAACAACAGCAATGTTTTACAAATTAGTTAAAATTGATATTTAAATTTGAATATCAATAAAATCTATGACATACAATTCCGCAATTACAGCACTGTCATAGAGCATCCTACTTTAAATGGAGATGTGCCAAATTTCAGGTTCATAAATCGATTAACTAGACTGATGCAAAAGGATATAATAATGAACTTAACGTATACAATTATCCCAAAGTAAATTCATTTCTATGTAAACTGTGCAAAGCGCATGCACAGAGAAACAGAGATTGGCAAGTGCTATATATAGAAATGTTTGAACAAAAGTAGATACAGAACATTAGAACAGCTTATTTCAAAAACATAGTTCCTTCATTTTCATCACTATGCTAACTGATATAGTTGTTTATTGATATTCCAACTTAAATATACCAAAAATATATATCTTACATGAAATAATAATAACTAGCAATTAAGAAACCAATATGTTATCATGAACATTTTTAAACAAGATCATCATTTGACATATGTTAATTCAGCTTGGCATTCTGAACTGAAAAAAAAAATCTTAACAAATTTCATCAGAGATAAACCAGATAACAAAAATATTAAAATCCTACATTCTGATATGCCTAAGGTAACTTGAAATGCCCGCAAAACAAGAACTTTAACAGATGCCATTTCATTGAAACAATACGTTCACATATTGCCAGTCAGTAAACCAGCATTGAATAGTTAAGCATTACATGTTATATATTTTATTTGCGTACTTTGAGTGAAAAACATTCTTCGATGTGTGTTCACAAGAGGCAAATCACAAATTTTAGTATAAAAAAAGCCTTTGGAATAAGTTAAATTACCAAGAATTTGTTTAACTAAAAAATTACAACAACCTCATTTTTTTGTTTACATCAAAGATCTATCAATATACATCATCATATATAGATACTGTAGATCTTTGGTTTATAAAAAAAACTGATTACTACAGCTTGTTGAAATTTGTTTCAATATTCTCACCACTTTGAAATAAAGCAACAACACATCTTATAAATTAAAAAAATGACAAAACAAATTAAAAACAAGCAAATTCGTTGAATTGATATCCCCCCGCCACATACATTTTGTTTAAGGATCGGTGCAAATCGGACGGATGAACATACTGACAGATGGACGGACGGACAACACCAATTCTATATCCCTCCGTCTTTGGCGAGGGATAATTATGAGAGAAGGAAGGACAGACAAGTCAGCGACTATTTGCTCTCCCTTGTTGGAGCACAAAATCTCTAACCTGTAATTTCTAAGTACAAAGATGTATACATTATTCTGAAAAAAATGCTGGTCAGTTTAGGGGTTTAGCATACGACCTTACATAAAGCATTTGTGTAACCTTGACCCTTAATGTGAATCGTATGACCTTACATGAAGTATATTGTGTGACGTTGACCTTAACCCTAGACATGAACCTTGACCTTAACCCTAGACATGAATCTTACATATGAAAAACAGCAAGGAAGAAGATGGAGAAGAATTATGGTAGGTTATTACAGAATCCACTGATGCATAGTAAAATAATGGCTAAATAATAAATATTTCTACCGCTGTGAGACCTTTGGTGTGTGACCTTGACTTTGGTCAAAAACACAAACGTTTTGCACTGCCTAATAATTGAGAACAATAACATCAGGACATTTTGAGAATCCATTTAAGTATGGTAGAATCCTTACCAAATAAGGCATATTTAATCAAAATAAGTGATTTTGACCTTCGTGTGTGACTTACACCATGACCCTAGCAACCTGGATCTTATATTTGACACTCAGCTAGATAATGGAGAACAATTCTGGAAGTTATTACAGAATCCCTTGCTGCATAGTAAAGGAATGACTCAATAATGAATAATTCATAAAATTTGTAACCTTTGACCTCAATGTGTGACCTTGACCTTAGACCCTAGGATTATGGGTGTTGAATGTAAAGCAACCCCAGATGATTGAGAACAACTATGGCAAGTGTCATGGCTCTGGCTCATGTGTTAATGGAGATAAAGCTCTAAGCTTATATTAAAAAGCATTTTTTCAAGATACAAAGGGCCATAACTCTGTTATTAACAGATGGTGTACAATGCCATTTGGCGTGCATCATCCTCTTATCCATATATATATATATATACTCATTGCAAGTTTCAATGAAATCCGCCAAAGCACTTCAAAGATATGTCTCCGGACAGCTCTAAGCTTATATTAAAAAGCATTTTTTTTCAAGATACAATGGGACATAACTCCGTTATTAACAGATGGCGTACAATGCCATTTGGCATGCATCATCCTCTTATCCATATATATACTCATACCAAGTTTCAATGAAATCCGCCAAAGCACTTCCAAGATATTGCTCCGGACATTTCTAAGCTTATATTAAAAAGCTATTTGTCAAGATACAAAGGGCCATAACTCCGTTATTAACAGATGGTGTACAATGCCATATGATGTGCATCATCCTCTTATCCAAATATATACGCATATTAAGTTTCAATGAAATCCGCAAAAGCACTTCCAAGATACAGCTCCGGACACAAAAGTGGCGGACGGTGGGACAACGCCAAAACCATATCCCTCCGCCTATGGCTATGGCGGGGGATAACAAAAAATGGAATTATTGAAAGAAACAAGCAGAGCAAAATTAAAATTCTATAAACTGCAAATTGCACTTATTTTCAGAACGTGAATTTTATATCATACACAGTATTGAGGAATATACCCAGATGCCACAGGACGAAATACCAAGTATGTAAAAAGTAGTTACAATGACAAATTTGACCCTGGACATGGACAGTTTTGACCCCTGGGACATTTTTTGTAAAGGAGCATATTGAATTGTTACATGCCCTACCAAAAACTTAACATTGGGACCTTGTGATTTCAGAGGTAGATTTTAAAGCTATTTGGCTATTAAAGTCTATTTAAACTATATCACATCTCAAATGTGGGTAGTTTTGGCGCCAGGGTCATGATTAAAGAAGTGTAGGAGAGGACACTTTATTATGCCACATATCGTCCTACACATGTCACATACATGTATAACAAAAAAAATAACATGCTTAGACCATCTGATTTCAGAGATGTAATTGTCTATATATTCATAATCATTATGTTCAAGAAATATTTGAAAACAAGGCATAACTTTTGTTCGTGGTGATTCCAGTATGCCCCCTCTACTTTGTACAATGGGTATAACAAATGAATAAACGCAAGTTTATTATTATTCAAAATGGCCAAATAAAGAATGTTGCCAACACAATCTGCTACATTCATCAAACAATATATCACTGTAAAACACTGTCCATACTTGGTGATTCCAGTATACCCTCTCAAATTTGTACAGAAAGTACAAAAAATGGATTAAGGCAAGTTAATGACTTTACAAAATAGCCAAATAAAAAATATGTAGCTTACAGAATCTGCTACATTTATGAAACAATATATTACTATGAAACACTGTTCTCACTTGTCAGGCATCAAAAAACAACTTTTAAGGATTAATCTTCAATGTTTTTACACAACAACTGTTGAACAATGATGTTATGGACAGACATACAAATAGACTGATCTACTACACACAGGTAACCCTGCATATTAAAATGGCACACATCAATAAATAAAAATTCATAATAAAACGCTTATAAATAACACATGCTCATAACAATTATTTTCACAAAGAGAGNAGTAGATAAGAATTGATATCATTGAATTCAATAAATAAGTTTATCCTATTTAATTAATAATGCAAAGTTCAGGTAAATTATAATTATATATAATGATTTGTTGTTTTATTGTAGAATATAAATTTATTAAGTTTATAAAGCACACGTTTGATATAAGATTGCGACATGTAATATGTAAGTATTAAAAGTCATTTCATTTATGGCGAATTTTTATGATTTTTGGCGCCACTTTATATAACGTCATTTATGACGTCATTATGTACAACGTCATTTGACGTTTAAAAACATTTACTTTGTTATTTAAAATGTGCTGTCAAAAGACGTAAAAATGTAGTTTACATATATTTTCCATTGTTTTTATAAAGGCAAAATGCCGAAACGTAAAATTAAAGGAGTACAATCAGAGAATAAAAGTACAATTACGTTTATCTTATTAAAACGCTTTACAAGTGATACAGCCTCATAACTAATGGAAATTATGATTATGATATTATTCGCCGTATTTAAAGAGTAACACAATGTTTAAATTAACCGAAGTTGTGAGCACGAAGTTCTTACCTGTGATTGGCCTGCCATGCACAGGATTACCATAATGATGCCTGGTGGTTAAACATTTTCACTATTGATGGACTACAAAGAATGCTAAAAGCAAACTAGTGGGATAGTAGAGTATGCTCATGGTATTAAAACACTTTGCAAGTGATAAAGCCTCATATCAGCTGGAGATTATTATATCAATCGCCGTATTTGTTGAGTTACACAATGTTTCAATTAACCGACTTAATTGTTAGCACGGAATTCTTACCTGTGATTGTCATTTACAGGATAACAATTATTAATGCCTGGTGGTTAAACATTTGCACTAATGATGGAATACAACGCAAAGCTAAAAGCAAACTAGTGGGGTGGTCGATTTGTTTGCATAATTTTCGATCTCCCATACAAACGTCTGCATGAACGGAATTGATTAAACACACAAACTTCTTTTTTTTCGTAGTTTTGCGAAACCAGAGCATCATATCCGGAGTCAAAATGTAAAGAACCAAACCAACAATTCGTGTAGTAGTATTTTCGATGTTACTCTTAATATCACAACTAATTATATTAAAACTGACCTCAAATGTCGTCATTTCAACGGACATGTTTTCAGTATAAGTAATTAATATAACCAAAAAAAAATATATGATGCTGAAAAGTAACGTGTTTGTTTTCTGTACTATTTTCTTTGTCAGAAACATGGAATATTGGTTTACATACAGGATGTTATAACAAAACAACAACAACAACATTTATTTCGGCAATTAAGCTACAAATAAGTTTCTAGCCTACAATTTGATAAGCAAATGGTAATTCTTCAGGTAAAGATTGCTGTGATTGTTAGTTGAATATGGAGGAAGAAAGATATTAGTATCACAGGTCAACGAACGTGATGGTAACGTTAGTGTTTGATGGTTATTACATATTTATTTGCATAATTGACAATAATATAACGAAATCGCTTTTTTGCATAATGAGAAAACTATTTAGAATATATAAATATTACAATATTACAATAGTGCATGCTTTTTGGCATAATGAGAAAACTATTTTTACTATTAACATAGTAAAACTAAAACAAATATTTCACATACACAACAATAAATAAAATGATGCTTTTATCGATGAAAAAAGTTGAATAATGAACATATATATATTAGCATATTAAAACTAGTATTTCACAAACACAATTAACAAATGAAATGGTGTATGTTATCGATGAAAAAAGCTGAATAATGTTCATATATACAGACAATTAGTTAAGTTAATTAGAAGTTCAATTTTCCTTGACGTTTGAAGCAATAATAACTATTTTTGCGCGTACGTTAAATGCTCATAAGTTCTTCTCTTAGTCTACCTGCATCGTAAATATATTTTGCAATTTGAAGTAGTTCATATTTATTTGTAGTTGACATGAGCGCTTTAAATTTGGTTAATGTTGGCCATCTGCAGTAATATGATTTGAAGTATTTTCTTCTAAGATGTGAGTATAATGGGCATGTGAACATGAAATGATATTCGTTTTCTATTAAATGTGTACAACATATTTTGCATTTTCTTTCTGCTCTCTCTATATTATAGTAACGTCCTTGTTCGATTTCTAGATTATGCGATGAGAGCCTGAATTTACTTAGTGCTATTCTATATTTACTTTGTTTGATTATGTGCAAATATGGTTCAAATTCAAATTTGGTTTTAAACATACAATATGTGCTAAGTCTGCCAGATTGATTAATGTTACTTAACCAATTTTGTTTAAATTGATCTAATATTCTAATTTTTATGCTTTCTAATGATATAGTAATATGTTCTTGATTAATCCATAAATTTGCTAACCCTAATTGTTCTAACATTTCTTTTATTTGTGACGCCCAATTGTTTTTGTTATAATTGATTCCGTTGTCGGCGTCGTTTTTTAGAAGAAGATAAACTTGTTTTAGAATATTGTTTTCATTTAAATTTAAAATTTTAATCCAATATCGGAACATAATAATTTTTCTGTGTTCGTGCATCGGGATTCTACCTAATTCTCCGTATAATCCTACAAGATTGGTTGATGTTTTTACACACAATAATTTGCGTAAAAATTTTGAATGTATTAGTTCGATGTCTTTTGCTATATGATTACCCCAAACTTCAGCAGAATAATTGAGAATTGGGGATATTAATACATCAAATAATTTGAGTTTCTCTTTTAATTGAAATTCATATTGATTGAACACGGAAAATAATTTATGCATAGCTTTTGATGCGTGTTCTGAGATGTTCTTTTGAGTTCTGTTCCAGTTTCCGTTTTTAAAGAAATAAACCCCTAAGTATTTAAAGGAATTGACAACTTCGAGCTTTTCGTTGTTTAAGAAAAAATCAATATTCGTATGTCTGGTGCTTCTTTCAAATATCATGATTTTCGTTTTAAAGGTGTTTATCTTTAATTTCCATGTATTGCAGTATATCTCAATGTCTTTTAGCATAGATTGTAACGCGGCGGGTGAAGTCGCAAATAAAACTTGATCGTCTGCATAGAGTATTAGAAATAACTTTATTTCATTGATGGAAAATATATTGTCGATATTCGAATTGATATTGTTTAAAATATCGTTTACGAACATCATAAACAGTAGCGATGAGCCGCAGTCGCCTTGCTTTACTCCTTGGTGTGAGTATAGGATATCTGATAGCTCATTATTGTTTTTTACCACAGATCTGACCGTGGAATACATCGCTTTAATAGCATTAATAATTTTCGTGCTTATATTTTGTGCAGTAAGTTTTTGCCATAAGAATGGGAGATTGATTTTATCGTAGCATTTTTCATAATCGATAAAGGCACTATATAATTTATGCCCACTATGAATGACTTTGGCTATTATAGCTTGTAATAGGAAAATACAGTCAGTGGTGCTTTTTCCTTTTTGGTAACCAAACTGATTGTTAATTATAGTTTCGTTTTTTTCTGNCAACATATCATTAAGACAAACATTTTGACAAAGTTACATGAAGATTGGGCATGAAATGTGACTTGTACAGTGTTTACAAGGTTTTTCTTTTTTTTGACCTAGTGACCTAGTTTCTGACCCAGCATGACCCAGTTTCTAACTCGATCAAGGTATCATTGGGACAAATCTTCTGACAAAGTTTCATGAAGATCGGACAAGAAATGTGGCCTCTAGAGTGTTTACAAGGTTTCTCACACACAGGTAACCCTGCATATTAAAATAGCACACATCAATAAATAAAAATTCATAATAAAACGCTTATAAATAACACATGCTCATAACAATTATTTTCACAAAGAGAGCGAAAGACATAAAAAAATCTTAAGATAGACTGTAATTGATAAAACAGCTCCCAATATAAAAGAAAACCATCTTAATACACAATGTAGAAAAAATATAAAATACCAATATTCACAACTCAACAAACTTTCTCATCTCTGAATAAAACAAACTAAGCCATTTTCTTGAACACATCAATACCATCGCTTTTAACTTTAATACTAGTTATGGTTTGGAGTTACTTACAACACTGTAAATGCTCCTTTCATATAACCAAAATACTGATATGTTAACATACAACTTTATTTCACAGCATATTTGAACACATTTAACAAGAATTTCTGTATGTCAAACACACATATCTCTGGTGGGTGCTGGATAGCCCATTTTCTGGAATAGGTCTTATTAAAAGTAGGGCGATTTGGGTGGATAGGGAATGGTTATAGGTAACACCTACATACAACAATCTAGTAATTATACAGTCCAAATTTAATTATTATTATTAGATCTTATCCTTAGCTATTGTCTACCATATTCCGAGAAAGCCCTCATATTAGTTACAAATACTGTTAGTGGCTGATTGTCTAAAGGATAATGGTTTTAGTGACATCAAACTATACAACAGAAAAGTGAGCAAGAGAACTGGGTTTAAGGTACACCAATGATTATAGACCTGACCTAGTGTTTGACCCCAATTGATCAAGTTTGAGTTCTAAATGTGGCTTCAAGAGTTGTAATATAATTTTTTTAACATTTGAACCCATTTTCACCCATTTTAACCCAGATTTAGACTCATAAATGTGGCATTTATAGTAGTAATAAGATTTTGTAACAGATTTTAACCCACTTGATCAAAATTCATACTTGACCTAGATATTGATGTTACAATGTTGTTTTTTATTTGACCCAATGAACTAGTGTTTGGATAAAATTGTCCCAGATTAGAACTTGGCCTAGTTATGTTCATGATAACACATGACACACAACTCTGAACATATACTGATAACAATAGCTGACATTTTGAGCGTTGAGCTCAAATGATCTAAAACAAG
>VMBQ01008024.1:0-40506 GCA_007657795.1 Dreissena rostriformis
TATATATATATAATCATCGATTGTTTTACACAAAATTGCAGCCTAGTTGGTAAGGTCACAGTCCAGAAACACGTTTTACCATTGTGTCTAATTCCTCCGTTCTCGTTGGGATTAGCTTCTCAGTCGGTGTTTGTTAAGCTCTTACGTTTGTTTGCCGCTTATAACGATACCGATGCAAACCACTTTGTTTCGCTATACTTCACATGTTTTCGAGACAATATTTTTCTAATTGCAGTATATTGTAATGTGTTTTTATATTGTTCTGAGTGTTAATACATAATGTTATTATATTCCTTATACCTTCTGTGTGATTATCATTGCATCATACCCTGCTGCATACCTATTTTTATCAGTCAGCTGTAGTCTTTCGTAAAACGTCACCGTCCAATAGTCCAACGTATTGGGCGAGCACCTGTCCAATATTTCATATTGGACGGGCTGAGTTTATGCGATCTTTTCCTGGTAACTGTGAACGTGTCTTTCACGAATCACTTAGAATGTACTTGATGTGTAAACTAGACATATTGCAGATCAGCGAAAACTGTGTATAAATATACGTGCCACGTGTAAGTATGCTTAACATATTTTTCTATATATAATCTGAGGTATTATTTCTCGAGAAACAAGATGTTTACATCACACGTCACAAAACGTGATCATCTTAATGACGAGAACGCTTGCGCTCTTTCGCGGACTTGATGTTGTAATGAATATGCAAATTCTAAAGTGCAAATAGATACAATAATATAATGGGTACATTATATATAGATCTCTCAATAGCGAGTGTGCAATACTGTGATATATTTGCACTCGTACACAGTTGGCATTCTCAAATAGCGTTGTGTACAATACTGTGATATATTTGCACTCGTACACAGCTGGCATTCTTAAATAGTGTTGCGTACAATACTGTGGTATATTTGCACTCGTTCACAGTTGGTATACTCAAAAAGCGTTGTGTACAATACTGTGATATATTTGCACTCGTACACAGCTGGCATACTCAAATAGTGTTGCGTACAATACTGTGGTATATTTGCACTCGTACACAGTTGGCATACTCAAATAGCGTTGTGTACAATACTGTGATATATTTGCACCTGTACACAGTTGCATACTCACACTGGACTCGCCCAGCTGCTCGTCCAGTACGGTAACCTGTGTACTCGTCCAAATGTATTACCTTACAATACACAACACTGTTAAATAATCTAAAGTCACTTAGTAAGTCATATCCAACACTCCAGTAAGTATTGGTGTTTTTTTAATAATTCTGAATAGTTTACATGTTTTTGCGCAACTTCGGAGTTGTCTTTTTCCTGTTTTCTGGCCTAAAACGCGTGTTTGGGAATAATGCAATTGCAAACCAATTACGAATATCTTTCGATCAATACCAGTGTGTTGATGGTATTCTATAAGCATCATTTATTGCACAATGTTACACATGTTTGTTTACATATTTCATTTAAAGAAATATCATAAAACAATTCACTTTCAATACATAATTGCTTTATTGCAAATACTTAATTTACGTATCCTTACAGTAACATAAATTGCAATTGTAAAAATTCATTAATATTTGACAAAGTTGCTTCTTTTTTATTATCATATAATGATACACTTTGTTTATTTCATCACAATAAGCATTTACAGTATTTCAATCACAAGTTTTCAGTTTGTTCCTTATACAGGATACTATTAGAAAAATTCACATACAATACAGCAAGAAAACAGAGTTGCATTTCTGACTTTGAACATAACATTTCTTGACATTCTCATCTATGAAATGCGTTCTGTTCGTGTACTAGATATTGACGACAGTTGCAATTCCCTACTCTCCAATATTTGTGTACATAATTTTGTTTTGTATAATTTATACACACGCTTGCTGCAAACAAATGAAATGAATATAAACACGCCTTGTCCATTAGATAAAATTATAAACAAATATACAAACACTGAAATCTCCGTATATGTGTATATGAAACCAAAAATCCAAGAAAGACCTGTCAACGTGGAAAGCTTCGCAAATATTTGTAAGTAATTGCGTTTTGATTCGGCTGAACTCTGAACAGTCGGGTTCCTTTTAATTTTGAAAACCACTACGCAAAACATCGCAAGGTTCGCTAGAATTATAAGAAAAACAGGTAGGGCAAACGTATACCCCACCATTCCCCGCATAGAAATGTAGCAATGGCCGTCTCCATAACCTACATTGACATTGCCTGTATCGACGACGGTCACGATGATGTTGATTGCTACAAATAGCAGCGATCCAACAATGGCGTATACAGTGTATAGGCATGTTTTCAAAACATAGCTTTGTCTGAATGAAATAACTTGCATGTTAGTGAACGTGCGGAACATGTGCCAACAACAGACGTTCATCCAGAAGATTGCGAGAAGCCAGAAGAAATGCACGAGCGCCCCGATGAGCTCACATGCCCAAAAAGGAACATTGGCGTGTTGTTCTTTGCCAAACTGAAATAAAACCTGTGCGATTATCAGACTGATCGCTAGTCCCATGTTGTTAATTCCAGGCTGTGTGCGTAGTTCCTTAAACAAGAAATATGTAACCAGGGTAATCAACAGACACGTAATAGAGATGATCATGCAAACAAGACTCAGTATGCCCGTCGCAGTCACTGATTTGCTATCTGTTTGTCCATCCTTACTTCCATTGTAAGATGCTTGATACATGTCCCAACACACTTCAAACGTTTCAATATTTGTTAGCCTGTGTTTTCCGTAATTAATATATTTACGATCAATCACTGCTCCGTTTTTCAGCCTAAATGCGTTATTTTCAATGCGAATCAATTCAGTTAAATTCAAAACTACAAGTGGGCATTTAAATCTCGCGGTAAGGACAGTACTGGTGGTGTTGTCAGCATGTTTTAATGGGCAAGTAAATGAGGTTACAGCTTGACTCAAGAGGTTGCCAGAAACTGGATCGAACATCTTGACCTCAAAATCAGTTGTATCATCTAAACTTTGGAAATCAACGAATTCGAAATCAAATGTGACATTAAAACGAGATAAATTCGATGCTAGAACCGTGCTTGTTTCGTCATTTTCAAGGGCCTTGTCCAGTGAGGTAACGCTGTATTGATGGTATCCATTCTTTAAATTTATTTCAATCCTCAAAAGAAAATATTCAATTGATTCTAACGTTTTCGCTATGGTGGAGATTCGTTCATTGCTTGTTATAGTTGATTCTAAACCAGGCATATGATTGTGATAGGGAGTAGTGTTGGGTAGAGACGCAGTCATTGTTAGTGGCAATGTGGAAACATCAGGTGAAAATGGCAATACATCATGTGTAAGCACAATAGGTGGAAATGTTGGTATATCAGGTGGAAATGTTGGTAAATCAGGTGACAATGTGGTAGCATCAGGTGAAAATGTGGTTATATCAGGTGCAAATGTAGCTACATCAGGTGGAAATGTTGTTACATCAGATGGAAATATTGGTACATCTGGTGGAAATGTGGGTACATCAGGTGGAAATAACGGTGCATCCAGTGGAAATGTAGCTAAATCAGCTGGGATTGTAGATATATAAGGTTGGAATGTATGTGCTGTAGATACAACAGATTCCACGGAATTACTTTCGTTTAAATTGTAAAGTATTGCAAAACTGTATACAGCTTCATACAGTTCCCAAATCTGTAACATTTCTGTAATTTTGTTTTCAAGCAAAACCACAATGTCTTCAAAACGGCCATCATACAATGGTGTTTGGGGTGTGAATTTTAGATATAATTTGTATGACACCCCACCAAGCGTGTCCACCGCGTTCACGCATTCGCTGCCATTGAATCGCTTTGGGAAGAGACAAAATATGTTTCGGCAGATTTCCTGAAATAAACATATGAAACAAAATATGAGCTTAATACCCGCTTTGTCTTAAGGAATGTTTAAACTCGTGTTATCACAAATAAATGTTACCATGGGAATGGTCAAACAAAGTTATGTTTGTTTTAGACCATACATTTATATAAACAGTATTAAATCAAGAGAACAACGAATTTTATGTCGCAGAAAGTAACACAATTAAAATATAATCATAAATTGGATCGGTAAACAAGCTTGTAAATTGATATAAATTCCTTTCCATTTGGGAAACAGTTTCACTCTCAATTCACGTGAAACCTGAGTAACTAGATTTATATTCAACAGATGAAAGTCGATGAATCGATTCAAAATACTGTAAACGTTGTGTATTCGTTTGCACATATAGATCTAATATAACATGTATAACACTACTGAACAGACGTTATACCAGCAAATAATTGAATGTCTATGGGGATTTAATGGTTAATGAAATCAATTACCAATTACCGTTAATGGTTTATTGTAATTTATTACCTCATGTTTATCGTAAACCTGTTCAGATGCGCAGCCGGTCGGTTTGGGAGCAGACGGTTTGCTTTCAACTGCTGTGAACGCCAACAACGAAGAAAACTCGGGATAAATATGTTGCATTAAAACAGGAGGGCATTTTTGGAAATGCGCATGGGAAATTTCGTTGCATAGAAAACAGAAAACATTCTTAAATCTGACGTTGAAAATAGAAGTGTAAGCTCCGCATGCCTTTTCTAACCAGGGATCATATGTAGTCATGTCACCAGTGAAATTGCATTTGGTGATTTCTGGAAAACGGCATTCAAATGAGTGCACTTTGTAGACTGGTTTCGGCTTAAATATTACATTGCATGTATTCGTCTGCAAGATGGCATTTATATCAAGGCCCTGGTAAGATGATTCCAAAATGGTAGTCGCTTCGAACGCGTGTGTGCATTGTAAACTGGAATCCCAGTACACTAAATAACCACCAGTGGTTGGAAAGGATCCATCCGGCTCAGTCACGAAATTACATTGCGCACAATATTTGTTTGCGTACGTGACATTAGTTATCGTGTCAAGGACAGGGACATGTATTTCCAGATTGTTCTCCGTCCTTATTTCACACAAGGAAATAACTTCTGAGCTCGATCTAGTTTTCGCATAGTCCGGATGGCACTTTGTGCGCATGTAGAAGTTGCCCCCATCTTGCAGATCACTGCCTTCTTTACGAATCTGGGCCGCCTCACATGATAAATAGTTTGTATCTGTGGACGAACATGATAAATACAATTGAAATACAAATTCTTTGTTAACTGAGTTTTAACTAACATTTGAACATTTTGTTTAGGAGCTACAATTCAAGTCATAATAATTACGATTCACAATTTTGATGCTTAACATAATCTCTGAAAAAACTTTTCATCAACATTTTTTTTTGCGACTATTGTTTTGTTTTTAATGCCGTTGCGAAATAAAGCTATAAGTAAAATGCATAAAGCAAATCCAAATAAACTAACAACCCATTTTAACCATAGCAAAATTCAATACTCATTGTTTCAGGTAATCATATCATACGTCGCGCGAGTTCTATCGCTGTATTAAGACTCTTAAATTCAAAATCAAACAATATACTAAATGCGATCTGAGATATCTAAACGATTAACGCGTCAGCTGCAATTGCAGTCTGTTATCGATCTCTTATACAAAATGACTAGGACATTCATATTCGCACTAAAATTTGACTTGTTTCGAGCATATCGTCATTGTGTCGATCGTTATCACTTTAGACGATACGGTTTTGGCTAATTCTTGATGAAACTTGGTCAGACTGTTCATCTCGTCCAAGTTTCTGGGTCTCGTGGGATCATCAAGCAGGTGACCAGTCTTGACTCTATATTTCTAAATTTTTGTTCAAACTTATTTTTATTAAGGCTAAGTTTGACTCTGGTTCAAGAGAGGTCAAACAATTTAATATTGATGAATTTTGGTCAGATGTTTATCTTGACAATATCTAGGTTAAGTTCGAATCTCGGTCAATTGAGGTGAAATAAATTAGGTCATCGGTTCAGATTTTATAAACAAATTTAAGCAACAATGAAATGCTTTCATTTCGAGCAGCTTGTGGACGCTCTGTCGGGTACCTTATTCAAATTTTTAAACGAATTTAATGGAGAACGGATGTTTCTAATGCAAATTTAAACCATAAGAGCTGTTTGCAATGTGCGTATAAAAATCGAAACGGGAATACAAAGATGACCCAACCGTCATAGATCAGCGATTCCTTTAATCTTATTAGAAATATTTAAACAAATTGATAGTTTAATAAGAAAAATATATAGTTAAAAATATCATTTAATTTCATTCATTCAGCTTTGAGAAAACAAAAAAATATAATTGGCAAATTAGTATAGTATAGCAACCAAATTTGCAAGAAAATCAATAAATGTACTAACATTGAGCTAGTTAACAGTTAATTAATTTACTTTCATGTGTAGGTTAAAACATTTGCATTAAAATATCATAATAAGAGCGGACACTGCGACATGGAATGATCTATTATCAAATAGTTAAATAGCATTGGATGTATTGCTTTATAAACCTGACCAAACGAACGATTTTTCTTTAACTCCAAAAAGAAAAAAACATTCAAAAGCTGTTATTTCCCACAACTAATGCAACTTATTCAAACTCTTCTCATTGATTTGTTCCCAATTTCCCCATACCTCTGTTGTCATTCTTCCTGTCGTCCTTTCAGAATTTGAGCGAGATCGTTTTTGTGAAATTTTGGATATGATGAAAGGCCATTTGGACTGCAATGCTCGACATTACTGGAGTTTAAGATATTTTTGACCTTCATATTATGAAAACTGAAAGATTACAAAATGAAAAAAAGAGTTAAATCGATCGCCATCAGATACTTTATTTGTTTTAAATTTATGAATGTGTATGCTCAAAACCATTGAAATATCTAATGAGAGGTTGATGTGAATTGATTGATAATTTATAACGTCCATTGTATATTCTTAGAAATGATAACATAATTAACAAAAGCATAAAGTATTTACCGGCAAAATTAACGTGGTCGAAAATATTCGGGCAACATGTCCCCATCATGGCACAAGTAGCGACGTCACAAGAACAGTCTTGGCAGCATCCCTTGGGTTGAAATCTCGGCAACGATAACTGCAAATCGTTAACTAATGTCTGAACAAGCTCACGGTTTGTTTCGTTAATAACTGTTCCGCATGATCTATCGTCGTTGCACATTTTTGATTGCACAAAATCCATTATGGCCATCTCCGTAACGTTGAACGCACCTGGTGATGACGTAACGAGATTAAAGCAGACGTTCAACAGTGTTAGATAAATTATTATTTTACTCATTTTGTTGTACTTCATTTGTACAGGTAAACCGGTTTTTATCACGAGCAACATTCAACACTATGTTCGTGTTTCTCTTCACGAATAAAAACGAGTGTCGTCTCCCACAAGAATCTAACGTTAAACACCACCTAAACTTGTAAATTCAACATCATTTCCGAAAACGAGTCCCTTCTTAAAAATATACAAGCGTTATACATTGATAGTGTTGCACTATTCACTCCAACATTAAATATGATCGAAACGGATGTCATACGCACATTTGTTAACTCCACCCTAAATATGTGAAAGCATGCGTAACTGCTGTTGACAATTTAGTTTGCATTAATCATTTCAACCCACGGTCGAGATGGGATTCATTTTTAGATGAACAAATTGATAACGTAAATCACGTTGAAGCAGAACTCATTGGTGTGAACAAATAATATCAGATATGAGAGAGAAATATGATATTAATATTTTGACAGAGTGCACTAAGGAAATTGTGTTTTGATTAAATAAATGACATTTGTGAGTTCAGAATAATACTTGTTAATCGGATGAGAAAAGTGTATGTTTAACGCGTGTTAAGAATCTTTTGAAACATACTCGTTTTAAGTTGTTTAGTTTTATTCGTGCTTCGCTTAAGAAGAAATCATCGGCGTGAAACAATTATCTGACATGTAAGAGAAATATGCATTTAATATCTGAAGTCTGTTGCATCAGAATAATAACTGTTAATCGGATAAGTAAATATGTTTGTGCATCGCGTGTTAAGCCTCTTTTGAAACATACTGGTTTTTAATATTTAGTTTTATTTATGATGCACCAGTTCAAGTGTAAAATGAACACGCATTATTACATGTAACTATATGTGTCGTGTTCTGAGAAAACTGGACAAAATGCATGTGCGTAAAGTGTCATCCCAGAATAGCCTGTGCAGTCCGCACAGGCTAATCCGGGACGACACTTTCCGCCTTAACTGTATTTTCGCTAAGAAGAGACATCATTTAAACGAAAAATTCCATAATAGCGTAAATTGTCGTCCCTGATAAGCCTGTGCGGACTTCACAGGCTAATCTGGGATGACAATTTACGCACAAGCATTATGCCCAGTTTTCCCAAAACGCGACACATATATTATAAACCACCGAATAATTCGTACGTTGCGTGCTGTAACAAAGAATTGGATTGGATTGTATTATCGTCGTCGCCAATGAACTTTTAATCTGAAACTGAAACTGATTTATTTGATTAAACGCCTATTTTATGCAAGCATATTCAATGGCGTTGTACACAAATTTATCAAACTTATGAAGGGTAAAAAGAGCACACATACAAAGCCCTAAATAAAATATCTAAACTAAAATAGATAAAACAAAATACTTCTTAAATTAGATTAAAATAAATACATAGACGAATAAATAATGAATGAATGAACAAGTGCATGGATGGCGCATTTTAAAACACACATCAAATGAGCACATTAAAAAGTTAACACATTCTAGAAAATTTTGTCAAACTTCCTAAAATAAAATGTTTTCCGGTTTCTTTTGAATTAGTCCAAAGTTTCTGACTGCCTGATCGCTAATGGAATAGTGTTCCAGATTCTTGGGCCAGCAGTCCGGAAAGCCCTATCAGTGAATGTTCGTTTGTTTACAGGGACTGTGTAGCTTATCACTTTATTGTCAGCTGATCTCAGGTTCCGCTTCGGAAGTTGGAGCGTTAATAGTTCCGTGAGATAAGCCGGCGCGTTTCCATGGGAACAATTGTACATAAAGGTCAATAGTTTGTACTCAATTCGGGTCTTTACCGGCAACCAATGGAGATCGAACAATGCTTGCCTGGAACTATCGTATTTATTCCGATTTAAAACTAGTTTTGCACACATATTTTGAATTCTCTGCATTTTAGAACTTTTAGATGTATCCATATTATAAAAAATGTTTTACCATGCAATTCTTACTTGTTTTATACATAAACTGACCTACCACTTCCCCTCCATTGAACTGTACTGTCTGGGAAAAGATCGAAATTAAACTTTCAAACATAACAAACAAATATAATTAGACAACAACACAATAATATCATGCATGCAAATGCTTTTGTTCAGACTCATGGAAAAGAATTCATCTACATAGAAATGACAACTATTTTTACTACATTGCATACTATGAAATAATTATTCATGTTGACTACTGTTAAAGGAGTTTCAAACATCCTTTTATCCTAATAAAAAAAAACTCAACAACAACCGTAAATAACTTCCTTTAAATTGAGTATTAATGTACGATGTCTCATATAAGGCTCGTGCGAGAGACAAAAAAAATAGCGCATCATTTATTCAGAATACGCACAAGGAATTTGTCAAGTTTTCTCAGAACACGACACAATTAGGAGTGCTGAGGAACACTCCGGGTCCACGCATAATGTAGCCTCTGGCTCGGAGAGAACCTCATTAACTTAGAAATACGCACGCATGCACGTGTTGATCCATACGAGGGAGCTGTTATCGGTACACATACCCCCATGACGTTGCTGGTTCCCGCAAAGCCCACCTTCCCTGTCTAGCGGTTTCGCAGTAATCAACCGTTTATTATTAAACTGGGAAATCAAGCGAAATGCTAAGATCAAGCGATAAAGTGTAGCTTTGATGTATCGGAAACTGGTGGATACGAGGTGCAGCCTGTGTTGACTTTTAAAGAGAAAATCACGCGAATGGTGATTCATGGAAATGTTGCAGTTTAGACGGACCAGGCCTTTTAAAAGTTGCGAACATGTAAAATAAGTAACGTACACTCAGAAACATCACAACATCATTTGCGTTCGTGATTCAATCGTTGCGTACCAAATGATTTTTTGTTGATTGGGACCGTTACCCAATATATTTTTTTCCGGAAAAGCAACCTTTTGGGGAAAAAACAGTGTTGGTACAAATAAGGCTTACCCATGTATAAGCCTTTTAAAATAACACACAATATCAACCGTTATTTAATAAAGAAAGCTATTATCATTGGTTGATATAAAGGACCAGCGTGGTTTGTTCCGAGGAGTTAGTGTGGTTTTCTGAACTCGTGCGCAATCCGGGATCAGTCTATTGAAAATATGTGCGGAAAAATGTGCGTGATTGAGGAGAGAAATTATGTTTACACATTTTACAAGAACCTGTATTTTATTGGGAATATTTGCTTAATGTAAATGCTTACTAATCTCAAACTAATATCAAAGAAGTACTTTGAAAAATTACTTGTATACCAACTTTAACGGTAAAGGGAGGACGCCCACAGCTACTGTAGCTATCATGGGTGGTGAATGTCGTTTTGTAATCCATTAACGGCTCCCCAGAGGTGGTAGCTTAAAGACATGCCTTAATAATAAAGTAACCATGGTTGCCATTAACTGTGAAAGCAAAAGTTATAGTTAATGTAATTATGGTTGCGTCCCACGTACGTTGATGTCAAAATTACGTGACGTCAATCACCCAATTCAACGGTATTTTTTACCCAGGATCTATTATCCCCAAAATATTTACATGTTTGTTCAAAAACTAGGTGTCAATCGATGTCCTTTGTTATGTAAACAACAAGCAATTACTAATTTTTGTAAATGATTACATTTTTACATAGAAAGAAGTTGCATTTTTCGATGCCATAATGAGTCTCGTTACGATCGTTTCCAAATGCTAATGGCCCAAAGAGAGACTTCGCCATGTTGTCTTAATTGAATCACCCCGCCATTTCCGCGGTCGGAGAGCTGTCCAAGGTACAATTATGTCTTTTGCAGTCGGCGTGTAGATCTCCTAGCAGTCATAGTTTCAGCCTTCTCTTATATAATCAATCAGATGACACGTCATATTTGTAGGTTTTTAAAGAAACGCTGTAGATTTATTGACAGACACAGAAAGACAGCATGTTTTATTGGCGTAAACTTTACAATTTTTTGTGTCATTTACAAATAGTTATACAGATCTATATGTCAGCGTGAGTACATATACGTATAGAAAACTATCATATTGGTCGCGTAAGAATTATTATACATACATACAAACATACATACATACATACATACATACATACATACATACATACATGAATTTACAGCATACATACACCATGTAATTGTAAATAAAACATTTAAATTGTACAAATATTTTATTTTTTACAAATTACATACTATGCAACTACTATATTTGTATTTTACTCGGTATACAGATGAGGAATAAAATGAATTTTATTATAAACTTGTACAGAAACACAAATTGACGCCACAAACGGCCGCGGACTGTTGAATGTAAATATAAAAATAGTGTAAACACATTTTATTCGGCAGACATTTTCTTAATATCACACACGCAATTAAATTTTATGTTATTATATACACTTTAATGCTTATAATACAACCAGTTTTCACACCACTAAAATTAAATAACGAAGTTTTTATATCAAGTGTGAAACAATGCAATACTCTTTTACATACATGACAAATCAGTGCTTATATTTTAAAGTTATGGAAATCAAATGTTTAAGTAGCATGCGAATATAGTTTAAGTGTGCCAAAAAGGGTCAGACCAAAACATGTCAAGCTTATCCCCCATCATATTTTATGTCACCTGAAGGGTAGACTTCAAACATGTTAAGTCATATACTAATAGTAATCACTGTGTTTGTCAAAACTGTTTTATATTTATACGTCCTATGATAAAAAACAAATTCATATTTGTTATATTGAATTATTGTAACTGTCATGATAGGTATGGCAGAGTAATAGGTCTAATCAAAGCCAGACATTGAATTCTGGAATTAAGCAACACACGACTTGAATCTTATTAACTTACTGAACATTTACGTTTACGTTTATTTATCTTTGTAGACAATGTAAGTATATTTTATAATATGTCCTGATTAATCCATTGGATATCTCTTTCGATTATTAAAACAACGACGACGCGACTATTACTAAGTTTTTTTTATAAGTAACAGGTTCAAAGTATTCCTAAATCTCGTAAACGTTTTAACAACAACACTGACAGTTATGCATGCAATATTATTTTGTATTATCATTCTTGTATAATTCATCTGTATCCAATTAGGATTTTGCGACGTTATTTTAAGGACGGATTGAAAAGTACAAAATGTTATTACCGCAATTAATAAATCTCTAGTTTGCATTTATTATCGTATTGCACATGTGTCCAAATTGTTTAAATTCATTGAAGAGTTTGTTATAAATGGTATTCAGCCGGCTAGGTTCTAAAACCATTTATAATTATTGTGATCGTACACTTTAAGTTTCACCAAAGTAATGCACAGAAGATGTTTTAAATTGAAGTAGACATCACATTATTGAAGTACTTACAAAGTGTTATTTAATTGTGTTTTTCCCATGAAATCATACGGCTATGTAACACTATTACTATGTGACTTATTGACAATGTCCATAAATGATCGGTACCATTTATTGCGATTGATATGTATGGCATATTGCGATTAAAATGTATGACTTATTGCGATTTAAGGGCCACGAATCTTATTGTGTTTATTGTTTTGAAGATATATCGATACATCCGTATATTTCATGACGTTTAAGGACGAACACAAATGCATTCTTGTGCTTAATATTCTATTAATGAATATTAAAATCCTCTTTTTGCAAGGATGTATGCATCTTAAAATCATAGACGTTTCAGGATTACGAGTAGATCAATATAGCGTTTGGTTGAACACTAGAAGGTGCTATCTTTAAATCCCTAAATAATAAGCAACAGTTCTCATGTATATGCACTTTATGTTGTTGATGACACCCATTATTCATGTTCCCTGCGCTTGTATAATACGGTTGGTAAGTACATTTTAAAAACATGATCGTGCATTTTGGCATTAATTTATCACATTTTATTCATGGCAGAGTGTCAGCTACCCTAATACATTCTGAACGTTTTCAATTACTCACAACTTGACAGAAATAAACGCACATTTGAAAACCAGTACACAAGTTATAAAGCGCATGTTTAAAGATTAATAATGTTTCTCACTTTCACAAATGGTTAAGCATGAAGCGATATTTTCATACACGAACTAACATAAAACTTGAAAAACTGGTTTCAGTGTATAAACAATATGTAATTGTGTTAACGTGTCATTGATAAAATTCACACACAAAGAGGAAATAAAATAATATAAACAGATACACAATCTGTGTTATTGCCCATTAATACCCAGTAACAAAATATTCGATTGAAATATAGCTGCAGGATAGACATAAAGCAACCGAGCGGAACAAGTCAGTTAAACATTATCTTATTTATATCATACTACATGACGTTTGAAGCGTGTATTTTATGATCAGCGAGTTTGACATAATTTTGATATTTGTCATTCAATCGTGATACCAAGACTATCTCCGGACTCCTCCGCAAAATAGGTCTCGTGTGTAACGGTCGCCATCTTGTATTCATTTCCAAATTGTGATTCGTCTTGTGTTATGAGGCTGTTTATGACGCGGTTAAACTAGCGCTAACATTTCTGCCGACATTTTGATATAAACATCACTGTCAACGTTCATTTGTCGTGCTTTTTGACCTGTTATTTAAAAGATTTACTTGTTCAAAATTATTTTTCCAAGTTATTGTCCACTATTAAAAAATAATTTACGGTGTTTACAAAACTGTCCAAACCGAAAGTGATTCTAGATTCATATTACATTTTAATATTTGTTGAGTTTGAGGAAGAGAATCGGAAAACACAATGGCGTATTAATGCAATACAGACTATCATTGCCCATTGTAGTACTGGCTAAAAAGACATATTATGACTGGTCATGTATACAAATTGTTTGTATCAAGTTAATGAACCTGATGACTGGGTTGATAATTGATTATTAAAAATATTATTAATGCATGTGTTATTATATTTCGGTGTATTTATTTGCAATTGTCAAATCAAATTATTTTGTTTTTAATAAATCAACATGTTGTGTATTAGTATTATTATTTAAAATGGCCAGAATTCATACTTATCCTTATTAAATATTATTAAATTATCATTATTATTTATTTATACTAGAGTTTTTCAATTTGTATTCGTTTATTATAATAATTGTCCACTTTTTTTAAATAAAAATAAAATGTATTGATTAGGGTGTAGTATTTTATAATATTATGTTGCTTCAAAAATGAAGATTTAGGAAATGATCCATGTGCAGTTCTAAGTAAATCTAAATGCAAACATGTTTAATTGTGTATTCCTCTGCACATGCATGAGTGATAACTATATTTACTTGTCGTTGATTATTACTTGCAAGATGGCTTTTTACAGGTATGCTGGATTATGACCACTGATGAGCATAAAGTCATCTCCTCTATGATTCTGTGTGGGGCGCATAATCAGGCAAGACCACAATCAGTGAGAAAACTACGGTGTATAAACATCGCAGGACTGAGACAGTTATGGTTGACCAAACATATGTTATCATTAAATATTTATAAAATACTTCCAGTTTGATATACATGTTAAATAAATTATGGCATTGATGATTACAAATAAATAATACAAAAGTTGATATTCACAATATTTACTGTGACCATTTGATACTGTTTTAAGCTTCTAATTCTTCTCTGTCTTAAAATGAAAAAAATCCTATATGATGTAATAAAAACATACATAGTTTTATTATTTGTTTTACACAAACCTATCTAATAATATGTTTTGATCAATGATCAAACGGTATTTGTTAAACTAATAGAGCTATGTTTTGAAATTAGTTGCAACTATTGGAGCCAACCATTACTATCACTTTAGCTAAATTCACTATCACAGTAGTATGCCATACTTTCGTGCAAGTCATTTTAAAATCTAACTATCTATGATTTTATTGAAAAATACAGGATCAATAACAATGATTAACTTTGTAATTATTTCATTACTGTATGAAGGGATTTGAAGTCATATTGTGTCCTTTAACAATACCAATAATTGTAAACAGTGTATTAGGTGAATTTGAATTCAGACATCAAACATGGAATGGACATCATTTTTGTCATTTCCTAAAACAAAACTGAACATTTTATGTTCTGAAACAATTTTTTTTAACATTCTTTCTATCCTTTTAGTGCAATAAGCACTGTCCATATTTTTTTCATTAAATGTCATGGCAAGTTTTGGCATTTTAACTGCATATAAATTGTGTTCATGAACACATGGACATGGTTTCATTTTTTGAGGATTTAAACAAATCCAATGTAACCACCAGTTTTTGTGTAAAATCCATGTGTAATATATGCCAATGTCTATTTTACTTATAATTTGTCTAATTAAATTCATAAATACAATAGGTAAAACAGCATATTTCTAGTAAACATTGTGGATATGATTATTCTAAGATTGATTTCTTATAACAACTTCACACAGTGTGGTTAGTTTAACGTTATATTGAACTGTGTATTGGTAGCTTTATTCTGAAGTAATACCAATACACACTGTATTATTTCTACCACAAGTTTACTATATTAGACCTAATGCTTATAAATACTGGAAGGCATTAGTATGCCCACAATACTGTATTTAATGAATATGAAATGTGTATTTTCCTTTACTCTTTCTGCATTTGTTTTTTACAAAAATGTATTACCGGTTATGATTTTGAAAATATACTTAAAACACTCTTAAAATGCAATTAAGCGTACTTATTTTCTGGTAAAGTGTATTTTTCAAAAAGAGAAATACACTTTTAACACCCACAAGTACATTAATGCTGGAAAAATGCAGAAAAAACATGTGTTTCTGTTAAAAGTGGTTTTTGTCTGCATTTTTAAGTGTATTAAATGCGCATTAAACACAGAAAAAAAAATATTCCAATACCACTTCATCAAATGTGCATTGAATACACGACGGGAATACACTTTTTCTGGAAGTGCACTGAAGAATATACAAGAATCGGTATATCAGGTTGTGTAATAAAATACACTAATGTCACAAATTAGTTTAAAATTCAAGAATAATTTGATTATAATATTACAGCGGAAATTATGACAACGAGTTACCTTGTTAATTTATTTACACATAATGAACAAGTTGGGCAAGAAATGAGTCATACATGGGGCTGTTAATACCACCTGTATTGATGCATGATACATTAATGAGATATTTTTCTATGTTTTTTTGCTGTTTTATTCCTCCACTTTTACATTTAGGGGCATTTTGTTTTGCCGTTGTCCGTCCGTCTGGCTTTACTTGTAGTTGTAGGATGTTTAAGTCGAACGTAATTCAAAAAGAATAGTTGCTAGACATATACAAAAAAACTTGTTAATTTACGCACCTGGGTATTTTGATTCATTTTTTACACATGTGGATTGTTTAGATAGACGTAAAATGTGGCGGCACCTGTGTTTAGTTTAAGTATATCCAGATAAGTACTCGAATATTCAACGCCTACTCATATGCGCTACAATATGAACTGTATACATGATTTTATATATGCCAATCACAAATTAAGGGGCAAACTTTGCTATAATACTATTTTACCATTTCATGCTTTTTTATCCAATACATCAAAAGTTTAAAACAAAGTCTCAATTGATGATGATATATGTGTATATGTATTACTAGTGGATCTTCCAACGCGTTTGCACTAAATATACAAAAGAACATGAAAACATATTATAAATGCCCTAACACTGAATAAAAACTGACTAACCACCCACAACTTTTCATTTTCGTTTCATATGAAAGTGTATGAAGTTATCTGGTCAGAGTACAATAAAACTGCTACAATATTACAGGTGCTTTATACCCAAGTTCTTACTTAAAATAATCAATAGTGCAGACATACATGCTAAAGTTTTACAATTGGGTTATAACAATTATAAACACTACTATGTTGGCTCACATTTTCTTATGTGTTATGTTATTTAAGCAGTGTGCAACCAACAGTTTGTAAGATTATAATGCAGCAATTAGTATTTAAAAAGGACTTTTTACTGACGAAGGAATGCCTTCAAGAAAAATATTAACATGCGGAATGTCTATAATGTCACGCTTGTTAAATCTAAAAATAGACCAAGTAAGTGGAAGAAGGGAAATAACATTATGTTGGGGTTAATAGTTGCTTGTCAAATAGTATCTTTTAAACATAGATACAATATTAGTACATAAATTATAAACGATAACGAACAATTTGAAACATTCAGATTATCTGTAAATTATTCTAAAATATAATACATCTGCTAGTACCGAAAAAAAATGTTCCCATATTTGAAAACAATTTCCACGAAATGAGACCCGATTCAAATAGGATACCTTTTACTATAAACACAATATTGCACACGTATTGTCGGTAAAATGTGGTTGCAATAAAGTGTAGTTAATAATTAAACAAAGTCTAAATTGCCAAAGCATAGTTTAATTTATATTTTCAAAATCACATTTTTCACTGACTTGATTTTCGAACTACATATAAAGGAGATCCCCAAAACACGTAATGCTGATGGTTTCAAAATAAACCCATACGTCTTTTACTTGTTTATTAACAGACCGCCAAACTATTTTAGTACTTCAAGTGTCGTTAATTCAAACATATTCCCCACTATGCATTGACGGCAAAAATGATGTTTGTACAATGTATTTTGATAATTGAAGAGGTCAAATTTGTGTTTGAATCGTTGACTTAAATTTATATCATGCGGAAGTCAGGTCCATAAAGGTATATAAAACAGTATACGAATGCCATCGAAGTTGAAAATCCATATTACAGAATGCGGATAAAATTGGTCTTTAACATGATACTTAATAGTGTGTGATGTATTGTTATTTTAACCAACGAACTAGTTTTATCCTGAGACACGTCTTGATTTGCTTGCTTGACTGCATGACTACCTTCTCATACCGGAAACTTGTACGAGTGTTTTAATTATTATCATATGTCAGTCACTATTTACAGCGGAAATAAGTCAATTGGTTAGTCATTAGTTTATGTATGTATGCTTTTACCAGTAGAGCGAGTTAAATAAGTGACGGGCATGTGTACAGTCATGCTACAGTTGTTCGCTACAGGTTGCATATTTGGCTTTCAACCAAATGTGCGTTACAGCCATATGTAATAGTTGCGATAAATGATAGTTTGGTGTGCAAGCGTTGTTTATTTTTGTGTTTATCGTGCGTTTGTTATGAACTTAGTAAATGACCCTCGCTCTGTGAAAAGGGGATTAAATGCATGGCGTTAAGTATCGTTCCAGATTAGTGTGTGCAGCCCGCACAGGCTAATGAGGGACGACACTTTCCGCTTGTATTGTATTTTTCGTTTAAAGGAAGAATGTTCTTGACGAAAATGAAGTTAAGGCCTCATTAGCCTGCGCTGACATCACAGGCTCATCTGGGACGACACGTTACTCACATGGAGTTAACCCTTTTTTTCTCAGAGCGCGTCACAAATATCTTATATAGAGAAGAAATATAATTTTTAATTACCATATTCAGAAGAGCATGTAGCTTTAATTCGTTTAAAGGTAAAAACAAGTTTTAATTTGTTAAAAGGCTGAGTTTCATAAATACTTTGACGTGATGTTAAAGGACTTGTATTAACCTTGTTCGCCGCGGAATTGCGGCGTTAAAAAAATAATAACAATTGATTTTTCACGTAAACACTATATTCCGATTCGATAATCTGATCACGTCACCTGTTTTGTATTTCCCGCGCCTGTATTCACCAACCAAATGATAGACTGATGTATGAGGATAAAAATGCGTGTGAATGTGTGAGTACTGCGGACGCTTGCAAAAAGGGACTGAGTGAGAAAACGTTTCCCTAGTCACGTTTCAGGATCACTCGCCTAAGTAAGACAGGCTTGGTAGGGCCGGTGTATCAAGGTCGCCTCAGATAGCGCGCTACATCGGAGTGTTCAAAATAAATGTAGAATAATAAGCTGTAACAGTGTACCTTTGTGCGATTTATTTGATACCACCCTCCTGTATTTCGTCGCTCTATCGGTAGCGCGATAAACGGTAAATAACTTTGAGAATGACTCGTCTCTTGGAAACAATTAATTTCATTGGAAATATACGTATCGATGACAATTAACTTAACGTTGACTGAAAACTAAAGCATAAGTTCAACCTAATTATACAAGTATTCAAAGCAGAAAACGCAGCTTTACAGTGCAACCTTATACTGGATTTATCTATAACT
Source organism: Dreissena rostriformis (assembly GCA_007657795.1). NCBI lineage: Eukaryota > Metazoa > Mollusca > Bivalvia > Myida > Dreissenidae > Dreissena > Dreissena rostriformis. Next base: position 19,387 of record VMBQ01008024.1, read on the forward strand.
GCGTATAAAGCCAGCGGATATGCCGTGTTCCCGGTTAATGGAGTAATGATGGTGGTACCACGGGGTGACCGGATACAGTGCCTGGTAGTCGGCGATGCCGGCGTCGGCAAGACGAGGATGCTCCTGCACTACGCGACCAACCGGTTCCCGTCGTTTCACGGACTCAAATTGTTCGATAACTATTCAGGTAATCCTTTCTTTGAAATCTAATCTTAAAGCCATACGCTATCTTGGGCAATTGAATTATATAGCATATACAATTCTTGTTTTCAATCAACTGAATACAGTTGCAGATCTGAAATATTTCGATGTTTAACTTGATTTGGTAACGTTGTATAATTAGCGTTATCTATTTAGAAAGACTATGATTTGTTGCATTTTAAACTTAGATAGCAATAAAGTGTTGTATACACCATAATTGTGTAAAAACGCGGTGTCTAATTTCACTTAAATCAAATTATGTTTTAAATAAGCCCATCCTGTTGCGAGGTTGTTAAAAACAAGAGTGGATTCTTCCCTTTAACAAATAGCTCAATATCCACCGATTATGTATATTTTTAAGGACTAGAAGCCAACTTGCTTGCCTCTTGAAATACATTTATGTATTTTTGGATACAATTTCACGTGAATTTGTCAACTATATCAAATCATCATAAGAGTATTTTATGAATGTTTACGCAACGTTAATGCATGCATCTTTCGAGTGTCAACGTATCAGCGAATGGGAGATAATCCTTATTAGGAAATACAGTAACGATCTCAATGCTATTAACAGTAAGGTACACTATTTAAAGTGCATTTTACTATACAATTGAATCAAGTGTTTTAATTCGTAAATATCTATACACTTCATTCTGTGAATTCCGGGTTTGTTAAAACTGCAAGTGTGTTCAAATTAACGTGGTTATGGTTTATTAAAGTGTTTCATCACTTTCTAAACAAACGCTCGTCGTTTAAACTACTTAAAACCCAGTGCAATGCATTTGCTTAGTCTGGTCGGGAGCTACCCTGTCCGCTATTAAGTAACTAAAGATTTCGTGGTATCATTAGCGGACAGGGAGCTCATGACAAGAGCGCACAAATGTGAAACTTTACAGATCACAAACTTTGAACAAATAGTGACTGAATTTTGCATCCAGTCTTAAAACTTCTCGGTTATCATAAATTCAAAGTTACCATTGTGTTCGTAAAACATTGTTTCTCCTAATATGTTCTCCAACGTACCGAATACCTTTTTAGCTATTCAAACCTCAGAGATTAAATATGCAGATTTGTCTGCCTTCGTGTAACCTGCATCTCTTTTTATTTCATTTGCTTTATCGTAACCGGAAATATAAACATGTCAAGCGAAATGCGGATGACGGAAACAATATCAAATTTATCACGTTTAAACCAATATTAACTTAGTTAAAGACGTCAGACGCAACTGGATTTAAAGGAAATACTGGATTTGTCATCAACAGCTATAATGCGTGAACGGTGAAAATTATCTTACATCATCATGATATTTATATCAACTTAAAATTTAGACTCCACGTATGCTTCTAGCAACAATTCAGGTCTCTATTGTTTACAGTTTTGCTGCAATGTCGTGAACATGAACATGTATGCACACATTTATTGAACGGTGTGACCATCAAATACAGGGTTTAATTGCTGTAAATGATACAGAGGGCATGCATATTTTGCTTGGTGATATGTCCACACCAGTAGCAAGTAACGTGTGTTCTCTTAAAGGGTGCATATCGACGGTGGTCGGCATTCAATAAATAGATTTTTTGGATTATTGTTGAATTTTGTGACCAATATTTTTTATTATTTTTATACTATTATGTCTATATATGCCTATCGGTATTCATAAACAAACGGCAGTTTGTATTACTAACGAACAACTATCGGTTTGTGATAACAATGCTTGATATTTGTTACGTTTGACCATTATGCTTAAAATGTAAGTGTCGACTGAACGTCGATACGCCCCTTCATCGCATACAATGGACATGTATCTTATTGTTTACAGTAGTTTTAAAGGTTGGAACTCGGACTTCAGTATAAATCTACTGGACACCACGGAACATGTAAGACCTTCCCCCGAAGAGTTCGTGTATGGTAGAGATTAGTATTGCTATACGCAGTACCGGGTAGTTCAGTTGATACATCGCTAGCCTCTCGGGTTCTATTCTTAGCCCGGCGACATAATTTGTATGGGAATAAAACAATTCTCTCCTTACGTCTGATTTAAGTTGGGGCTGTGCGCATTGGTCAGTTACTGGAACAAGTATTGGATAGGCATACGTAGTGGGCAGGTGTAATGAAAAACCAGCTAACCATCTGCGGGTAGCTTGAATAGCCAGTATATTAAATCACGACTCATCATCAGTTGATTGATCCTCATTATAAAGATAAGCAGATGCCCCACCCTCTCACCCTCTATATACTCGAAAGGTCGACCGTGCTTCGACATGATACCCGTGCGAACAAACTAATACAGTGCTAGAGCTAGGATTTGGAAAGGGCAGTGGGATATCTTGTCAAAAGGGCACTTTCAACGCGCCGTATTTTATCAAAAGGGCACTTTCAAGCGCGCAGTAGTATCCAGAATGCTCCCTGTTGCATATTAACTTTTATATTATTGACAATTGGTAGAATATATTTTTTTATTATTATTACATGTAATAAGTGATTTATATATTATAAATTATCTCCCCAAAAAAATGTTTTTTTGTTTTTAATGAAAGGGCAGGGGGGGCTCGGAAGGGCAGGGGGGGCTTCGGGGGGTAGGGGAGCCGCCCTTCATTTTATGCCTAGCTGGAGCACTACTAATACTAACTAATAATTGGTCATATATATAAATGGTATACCGATTAAAACAAAGTCGTTTAAGTCGCTTTCAAATGCGTACGATACGACCGTTTCCAAATAGTATTTACTATTTTTAAATAAACACACGCGAAATCGGATATGTCATTTTTATCAAAAAAAGTTACGACCATGAGGCGTACTTGAAACGATATTAACCTAAGATGTTGTTATTTGTTCATTTCTTTAGCAACAAAGTCGTCGTTTGAAAGATAAATGTCCCTCTGCATTAAATTAGTCATTAGCAACATAGGAGTTATTGACCTTTGACGTCATGAAACCTGCGTCCGCGTTACCAGCTCCGCCCAAAACAGTGATTCGCGGATAATTGAATTACTTCGTATCTTAACTACGTGATATTGGTGATGTTTTGTTTTTGGTTTTATCTCCAGTCCGTATTTAGAACCAACAATAGATAATTCAATTGCTAGAGCAGAGGACGACAACTAAGCTAAAGGAAATTGAGAAAGAAACTGNACTATTTTTAGATAAACACACACGAAATCGGATATGTCATTTGTATCAACAAAAGTTAACGACCATGAGGCGTACTTTAAACGATATTAACCTAAGATGTTGTTATTTTGTTCATTTCTTTAGCAAGAAAGTCTTGGTCTGAAAGATAAGTGTCCCTCTGCACTTTTTTAGTCATTATCAAAATAGGAGTCATTGACCTTTGACGTCATGAAAGCCTGCGTCCGCGTAACCAGCTCCGCCCAAAACAGTGATTCGCGGATAATTGAATTACTTCGTATCTTAACTACGTGATATTGGTGATGTTTTGTTTTTGGTTTTATCTCCAGTCCGTATTGAGAACCAACAATAGATAATTCAATTGCTAGAGCAGAGGACGACAACTAAGCTAAAGGAAATTGAGAAAGAAACTGCCGTGGTACAATGTTTGGGTGTCTTTTTATAGCTGTGTTAACCACCAGAAGATAGAAACAATTGCATACACGTACATATGTTTAATTGACATTCATTGTCGCTTTAGACAGATGTAAGCATTTTTTATACACTGTATATACTTAAAATTTACGCTATACAGAAGTTCAAATTTGTATGGCCTCAGAAGAAACAATCAACTCACGTTTGTATACATAATTATCTTTGTTTGTGTATGACAAATTCAATTTGATTTTTTTGTTCATCAAAAGATTGTGTGTAGATCAAAAGACGATCACTTGTAACATTTTATTTGTACATAAAATGTTATGCTGTATTTTTTTTGTTTTTATGTTTTACTGGCGACAGTCTTTCCTTTAATGTATAATCTCAACGATTCCGTAATGCCATCACCATTCCTTTTAATTCCAGCAGGACACTGAAGACAGACTTCAAAGTTATCCTCGAACTGACGTCATAATAATATGTTTCTCCGTCATAAATCCAGACTCGTTTAAAAATGTACAGACAAAATGGATGCCGGAATTACAAAAGATCCTGGGTGTTACACCCGTCATTATTATCGGAACTCACGTAGATTTACGACAGGACCCGAACGTTTTTCGGCAGCTGCAGTAAAACGGTCAAAAACCCGTAAGTATTCGAGAAGCGTCTGCGGCCTACATACGACTTGGCGGGAAATGTTACGCGGGAGCGTCCTGTGATATGGAAAAGCGCATGCGCCGTGTATTAGACGATGCCCTACTGTCTGTGTTAAGTCGTCCGACAGACTTTCATCGTGCAACTTGCTGTGTTCAATGATAAATGTGTAATATATATATATAGTTATTTATGTATAGCTCACGTCACACTTATGTGTGTACATTTTTAACTGAGCTTTTTAACGGATATCACAAGCCTATGTAAACGTAAAGTATCTAGGCTTAAGTGTTAACGGTGTTTTAGCAGGTCATGATATGTTTTAAAAGATTATCACTTGTTATATATGTGCACCTTTTACTATGCAATGCAAAAATTACCCTTCGTAGACCTGTATAGGTTTAGACAATGTGTTTAAAACAAACGCTCTTATAATGAAGAGTATGCGTCTGTCATCAAAAAGCAGCTTTGTTATAAAACATGTAAGATATGCAAACACTGTAAAAGAGAAAAGAAATTAACAACTATGTAAATACTGATAGTGCCTATGCATTTATAGAATGTTTCAGTAAGTCTAGTAGTTAATAAAAAGCATGCCACGAGAAAGAAAAAGCACGATGAGTTTTGGGACCATTGTGTTGTGAAGACTCCAGTAAGACATTGAACTTTTACACATTATTAAGAAGCTTATTTTAGTAGAGCACTTCTTGTTTATGAGTAATTGAATGTTCCTTTTTTGTCCAATAACCCATTTGCTTAATGCAGTGGCATAATTGTGAATATTTCAATTAAAAATGCCTGTTGTACTTCTATGTATGTTTTTTAATTCCTGCATAAATAATTATTTTACATATGCTGTATTTATGTTTTTATGTTTAATCAGTGTATGCCATGACCAATACTTTAAGCCAGCTTTAGGCTTACGCCTTAGGCTTAAGCATAATATCACTTCCAAGATACATGCAANGTATCGCTGTTATCTTGCTCGTTATACATTTCACTGAAGTAAACAATTATTGATTTAATGTACCATATAAACATTGTTGATTATTTTTTCAACATTCCACAGTCATATTCATGTGTTTGCTTTAGAATGAAATAATATAATGTTGATATTGAATTCATAAATACTAGCTTTAAGTAAAAATAATGTCTTGATTTTATTTCCCTCTTCTACTTAATCGTCCATCTTATAAACATACTGACATCCCTGCATATATTTTAAAGAATAATTAAACACATTTGTAATACTGAAATACAACTATTTAAACTATTTGGAAATTATATCATCTTTTTGTGGACCACAACTTAGCAGGAGCATGTTTGTCAAAAAATGTTGTTCACATGATTCAGTTATTTAATTCTCGCAGAACTAGACGAAGGCATTGATGTCGCACCACTGTAAATAGAAAATGTAAAGTTAGATAAAAGATATGATGTTAGGGCAGTGATTTAATGATAACCAATAATGTATAAAACATGTTCCTCTAAAAAAAAAATAATTATATATTCTTCAAATAACATCACTTTCTTCCATTAAATAGATTTTTAAATTTAAAATGTCTAATATTGTTCAATTAAAAAGGGAACAACACTCAAACTGAGTATTTAAGAGTTTGAAAACAAGATTAATGGTTGTTTCATCTAAAGCCTAACTTTTATTTATTTTTTGTTTATTTGTCTAAAACAAATTAAATTTGATTGGTTTGTTCAGTTACATATTTTTATGTCAAGCATTTAAAGGTTTTGTTCCACAATAATGATTATGTGCAGACATTTACAACTTATGTTATCTAAAACAGACATCTAATAAGCTTTTGCCCGTAAATTAGGTAGCACCAATAAACATTAGTTTTTTATTTGAATGTGTATATTTTGTATAATCGTCTTGTTTTTGTAGTGTACATATTTTTCTGATTTCGGACGACACCTACATTGGGTATTGTGGTGTCGTTAGAGTTCATCACAAAACCAACATTCCAGTTAAATATAGTGCTGTTTAGGTGTTTTTATAGATAATTTAAACGTGCCTCGTTTTAATTTATGTACCCCCTTTCGTTTATAAGTAAATACAACAAGTGACAGTCACAATGTTTACATATTCAAATTAATGTGTGTGTCTCAATCTGTTTTCATATGTAATGTTGTTACCTGTACAGACATGAGTCTGCATCCGAAGTTTCATCGGTAATCCTCTGGGGAGCTACGTATGATTCAGTGTGAGGTCTCTACGGATAGGCCAGGAAGCCTTCATGCAGTTTTTCAGTCGTCAGTATGAAGAAGTGAAACTCCAGAAGCTGCAGCAGTATTGCAGTTTTATCATTCACACCTCTGTGGTCCTTTATTTATGGGAAGGAATCAATTGACAAAATGGTACAGTACGGCACAAAACGAAACAACATATACACATACATATATACAGATACGGTTGAGAATCAGGCAATAGCTGCTGTGCGAAGATTTGATGGGGATGTAACAAGCCGCCAACGAGTTTGCCTATAAGGAATTACGTCATATCATTACCACTAGGTAAATTTGATAAGGAAATGAATAAGTTGTTGCTACACATATGTGTGTCACTGTGAGACCAATGTTCAGTTGAGCTGTTTGCTATGATTAATAGGAGTGAAGCGTAACCTCAATTTTGTTATTGTCTTTCTACCTATCTGGAACATGTGTTTGTACTGATTAACGTTTTTTTTATGTTTACTTCTGATTGGGGACATAAAGTGTAAGCATTCTTTGCTTTAATAATATATTAAATGTAATGTGTTCAATATGTTAGAAAAACATTGTAGAGGACAAAATAAATAAATGCAATTAGTTCACATTCCTTTTTTTATCCGTAGAAGAATTAGTCCGAAACACTACCATAATTGAGTTTGTGACTATTTATTGACATATTTTGGTAGTCAGTAGTTGTTTCTGTTTAAGGTTTGTTGTTCTCTTTTAGTAATTTCATGTACTGTTATAAGTTTCTGATTAGAAAAGTTAAATGGTTTGGCTTTGAATTGTATAAAGCGTAGTGAATTATTTGTTTCGATATTATTACTACTATGGACTTAATATTACGCAATTTATTTTTAATTAATAGTGTTCGATTGATGGCTGTTTCAAGGCGTGGAGGATATTTCAAGACACAGATGATTCATGGGGTCCAGAGTGTCAAAAGGTTAGAAATCTCACATGCCATTAGTTCATTTTCCATTTATAAATATTTAGTATAAGTATTTTTTCAGCAAAGTGCAGCCGCGTGTTTGTAATATGAAGTCCCAACACTGATCTGACATTTTTCTAACTGTTCAAACGCGAGTTTGCACTTTACTGAAAAAAAATATTTATTTGTTTAAAAAAATCATGATACCTATAGAAAACTTTCACAAATAAGCGGGCTCTCCACTTTATCCCATTAAAAATGGTGAAATATTTAAAAAGACATCCTTAAAAATGTTAACTGGGTCGTGCTTTATTCTAACGTTCTCGTGATGACGTCACATGCATGCGCTCCGAGTATTTTCTTTCACTAAAATAACTACGCTTGAATAAATAGAAACACAACCACAATGAGGAAAAAAATGATATATTTCCATTTCAAAATGTTATTTCAACTAAAATAATCCAAATTTATCAATATTTCATACATTTTATTTGTCCTCTTCATTTCCATCAATTCCACATAAGTAACAAAGTGTAGCAGATAAGAGATGTGCGCACATCGCGTCAGGCGATATACACATGTTCAGTTGGAAAACCCACATTTTGATTGGATGTTTAGTATATCAAATCTTTTAATAGTTCAGTGAATCAAATGTTTAAGTTGTGTTGGCCTAGTGCCTATTGGCTTGCAATCGAGTACTCTCCCTTTCGGGTGTGACCTCTCGATACAAGGTGACCACGCTCGTAGTGAATGTGATTGCGGGTGTGTATGGAACTATTGGCTATGCGTGGCTAAACACGCTGTTAATAAACAATTGTGACATGGATTTAACGGGAATTAAATAAATATTTGAAGCTTAATCGCTTATTTTTGCATGTTTGCATGAGAACAGAAATTCTGTTACTCATTTCCTTAATCGCTCCATACACGGTAACCGGAGATAATAGCAAATAAGCAACCATATATGCATATATAGCCGATTCAGACTGTTTTTTATTTCAATTATAACCGCGGGGTTAATACTGGTGTTTTTCTTTTGTAAACCATTATCTTTAACAGTTACAGATGTGCGTAAGCCCCGCACCTTGGTCCAGCCACCTGGCCTGACGGTATTATTAGGCCCTGCTTGAGGAGTTGTGCGCTGCCTTCTCAGGGTCCACCACCAAAGATGACATTCCCAAGGCCCAGTGGCGCACGGTACAACTTCATACTCGAGATGATAGTCAACAGTCAGAGTGTGCGCATTCAGCTGTAGGATATAAATCCTTGCATCTTGACTGATTGGTAGGTATTTATTGACCAATACATGCATACATAAATATCATCGTATTGAAATATTGTATTAACATTAATAGTCAATTAATGTATCTCTTAAATTAGAAGTGTAAATTTGTTGATGATTATAATTGTGTTGTTACCAGTATGATTAGCGCCCCTTGTTTTCTTCAGGGCGACATTTAGTCGTTTAAACTTTTGAAATGTTTTCCGCTGAGTCATCACTAACAACGTTTATCCAACGAAAATAAAATTGTATGCTTTAAGTGATCATGAAACCTTGGTTGAGAACAATGTTAGTGTTAATAACTGTAACATTATTGTTGATTTTAACAGGTACTAAGCTAAATTTTTCTATACATTTTACTTTCTTAATTAAAGAAATTTGGGTTAAAATAATTCTAGAACTTTCAAAGCACATGTATTTGACTTTATCTGTTTGTTTTACATTGTAATACTAGTTGGAAACTGTGAAGTGTTATGATTGTCGCAATTTTATAAACAATCTGTTGGAAAATGACAGTTCCCACAACACTATTTCCTGTCTGTTCATGTCATTCTTGTCAAATAAATGTGTGTGTGTTGTTTTTAAACAATTGGGGATTATACGGATACATGTTACATTAAATAAAACACGTTATTTCTTAAGGTCAGGGCTTTTTTCCTTGTTAAAGATTGGCGTTTTTTCACAAATTTGGAAAGTTTGCGACTACAATTTGTACAATTAAAAGAAGTTTTCGACTCAAATTGTGTCAACTTTTAAGTTTGCAACTCAAATTTTCTCAACTTTTGAAAGTTCATGACTGATTTGTTTTACAATTTTGAACGCTTTGCGACTCATTTATTCACAATTTTGAAAGGTTCATGGCGATTTTTTTTTACAATTTTGAACAGTTTGTGAATCATTTTTTCCAATATGGGGGGCAAATGCCGCTTCACAAAATAAAACGGAAAAAAAGTCCTGACAGTGCAAGTAATTCAACCATTAATCGTAAAATTGTACAACTTTGCTTGTATATGCACATTGAAAAGTCATATAGATCATACTATTTTGTGCTGCACAAACGTAGTGTCATGTTTAGTATTTTCATTATTTTGCTACTTTAAAAAACATACAATTGTAGATCTTGTGAGTTGGCAGTAATTTAAATATTTGTTTCGCTTTATTTGTTGCAGTTTATTACTGCCTCACGTACCAGCATATTTAAATAAATACAACATATCTTCAACATTATTTTCGTGGGGTTATCTGTCCAGATTTTTAATCCGGAACAATAACCATTTAACATAAGAAATGTATTTAATTGTTTCTTTAACAAACATGTGATTTTACTTATGTATCTTTGTCTGATTTCAGGTTTAGTGCTCGTGGAAAGCACGGGAAGAGAAGCTTGCTTTAACAGGGACTTGCCCTTCAGAAGTGCCTTAAAGAGCAGACGGAGAATGCATTGTGTTTAAACAGCTTCAAAACATGTATTTACGCATTTATGTATTAAGACTTATTGATATAGTGAATATATTTGACAGAGATAATTGTTACCAATAGTGCTGTAAATGGGAACATCCTTATAGTATAAGCAAACACACCTTTTCATATGGAGAGGAAATCCAGGTTCAAATCCTGTTGGGGATCCCATATAAGCAGCAACTCATATAATGTACATATAAATTATACAGAGAATATAAGTAGTCAATATTCATTATAAAATAGATATTAAGTTTTTGATAATTTTCTCCAACACACAGACACAGTAAGTGTATGTTGTTTTACTGTATTTGATTTATCATAAGTATAAGCTCACCATCATTAGCTTCACACAATATCAGATGTCACCAACCAAGGCCCATAACTCTGTCTTTATAATTTATCATAAGTATGACTCTTTTTTACTTTAAACAGAAAATGCTTTGTTTGCAACAAATGTGCATCTTTGTTTCTACTACTGAATCCAATATTTATATCTTTAGTGTCATAATATTAGGCAAATACTGAACCAAGTGTGATTTTTATTAAGTATTTTGTCAGATTTCAGGTGCATTGCTTGTGGAAAATAGGTTTGCTTATGCGCATTTATCGCTTTTATAAATTATTTAAGTATTTTTGCTGATTGTCATTTTTTTATAAGAAAAAAATCCTATTTTTATACGGGAAAAAAAACCAGTGGAAACAAACTTATTTTATTGCATATATGAAGCAATTAACTATATTTAGTTTAATCTTGTACTTCATTATATAGCCGTGTATTTAATACCGTTATTGTCATCATTTAAATTTCCAATGGGATTTTTTTCCATTTCTTACAATAGAAAAAGGTTCCTATTGAATGTGGTTCTATTATTTTAAATGGGATTTTTTTCCCATAGGATTTTCCTATTGCGGAGTTTTCATATTAATTTAAGTATCAGTGTATTGATTGATATTACCAATTTCCGTATCGGTGCTCGAAGAAATCTGCGAACAAGGCGATGATGAAAATATTGATGATAATAATAAAGATGGTGGTGGTTATGCAATGACGATTATTATAAGGATGGTAGTGGTGGTGATGGTGGTGTTGCTGCTGCTGATGGTGATGATATGACGATAATGATAATTCTGATTACAAAATTGATGATGACAAAATTATTTCCAATGTGCATGCGATCGTGATTATGAAATCGCGTATAACGTTCGATTTATGCATTTGTTTTACGTGTTGAATCTTAATGTTAAATCTTTTTAGATCTTGTTTTATATCTGTATATATTCTAACCAAAATATCGGAGTATTTCCGCTATTAAAAACGAGTTACTAGATAGGAATTCCATATTTTAAGGTGTGAAATATGTTTCCGTATTCATTTTAATGGAAAGCGGGCAACTGTTTTATTTTAAAGCATCGTAAATATCCGTTACGCATTTGGAAAGATCTGTTTAGACACGCACAATACATTTGTGACTATTGTAAGACAAATGATGTATTCATGTGCGTCTTAACATGTGATTGTGCATTTCAATCGCTCTTTGTAATACTATGGTCTATCTGTTCGTATCATAAGGAGGTATGGAATAAATAGAATATTTCATAACTTTGGTGTTCCGATGATTTGTATCACACAAGATTTGTGATGTCTGTAATAAAAGTCTCGAAAATGACGCCTCGTTTATGTATGAACGCGGAAATCGGATCATCATGAAACGTGAAAATCTCGACCGAATGTGATAATGGGCTAGATCATCTGAAGCACTTCACCTGTATTAAAGCAATATAATAATCGGAATTCAGTTAATTACGGTTTTCCTCTCTCTAACTCCAATATTTTGAATCTTGAAATCATCAAACCTTATATATTTAAACCAAACAGACGGGTGTTATGGCGATATGTTGACTACCTTGTTGAATTGCGAGTGTGTTGTTATGCTTTTTAGATGATGTTATGAATAAAAAAGTAATAATTGTCCTATTTCTTGTTTTGACAGGTAGCAAAATAATATAGAATAACACAAAAACTGTTGTAATTGAAGAAAGATGGTAAGCGATAAAAGGAGACAAATAATTGAAAAAATAAATTCAAACTATTAAACAATCAGTCTTATTTTTAATTTTACATTTCCAACTGTAAACCTTAAACGAACAGTTTAATTCAAATAATTATTTTATTGGCGTTTCAAACCTTTTATAAGCCTATTTTGAATCGCTAAAGTGCTAATTTTTATATCTATTTTTCATTTTTATAATGTATCTCAATTATTTGTTACTGAATGAAATGAAACAAAAGAAACATGTTTCGTGCTAGACATTCATAAACAATTTCCAAGCCAATCACTGAAGGACCTCTTCAAGCTTAAATTGAACACATTCTACCATATAGAGAGACTACATTGTTATGTCACAACTCGTTCGTCAATCTGCGAGCACACAAACACTCAAGAGAAATGGAAAAATTGGCATCGCGGTTTGAAAATTGACTTTCTCAGGAATACAAGTTAATGTTAAGGCATAAGAGCTAAACGCTGTGCGTGACAACTTCCTTTGAATACACATTTCTTATTCTCCAGAGCGTTCAGATAAACATGCTTACTTCGGTGGATTAAGTATTATGTAATAGGATTACGACGAATTCATCGTCAGACATGTTAAGTTCTGCGTGAATAATAGTGACTTCATTTGTATTGACCATTTTGGCATTTATTACTGTCGTAGGCAATATTTTTGTCATCATCGCATTCAAACGGAATCGCCGCCTCCGCATTTTGAGTAATTACTTTATTGTGAGTTTGGCGGTAATTGATATGACGATTGGCCTGGTATCCATACCTCTTTACAGCGTGTACGTGTTGATTGGATACTGGCCGTTTGGAGCTGTGGTGTGCGATACGTGTTTGTGTCTGGATTACACTCTGTCCTCCTCATCGATGGCACACCTTCTCGCCATCAGTCACGATAGATACTTGGCCATCTTCAGACCTATGGTATAAAAGACACGGCGATCACTGAAGAAGGTTTGCTTTACGATAGCCATTGCATGGATTGTTTCGTTTTTGCTCTGGGCGCCATGGATTATTTCTTGGCCATATATCGAAGGACAAAGGACAGTTCCAGAAACAGATTGCTATGTGCAGTTCCTGTGGTATAATCCTAGCATTTCAATAGTTACTATTGACATTGTATATACCAATGCTGATAATGATAGTGTTGTATGTGTGCATTTATCGAAAGACCTTGTTATTAAACCGAATATCTGCTATTTCTGCAGTTATTACTTCGGAAAATATGAAAATCGAGTTCACACAAAGAACATGGGTGATCACGTCATTACCTTGGGCAAGGACCGGCTCAATTCCCATCAATAACAGAAACAGAAACGAAAAGCTGCAAAAGTTCTCAGCGCCATGCTAATTGCCCATTTGGTTCTGTTGCTGCCATATATCGTTATCGTCGTGTTCAAACAATTGTGTTCTACGTGTTTTAATTCCACCGCCTTGCTTATTGGTGAGTTAATTTAAAATTGAAACCACTTGCAATCCTTATTTTTTTTTTAATATTGAAACGAAATAATAATACCTATTGACAGAAAGCATTTCGAATTCATTTACAGCATATTTCCGGCGTCTTATTATGTGTTATGTGTACACATTAAAAAACTACTAGTCTTCTTTCGAAATGGCACTGCCTTCTGTGTAAGAATTTGTCTTGGTATACTATAATAGCTGAATAATTCGTTTTATCATGGGCTGTGGAATATATAAAAATGATGATGTATTTATTGTATAGACATTCGAACAAAAATTGTTTGACAGAACAGAACAGAACAGAACAGAACATATGTTTTATTTTGACTTGCACAATACGTGACGTGTGAATCTTTCTTGTGGTTATCTTCTTTGTAGTCACCTGGCTGTGACTGTGACACCTATATAAACTCTACCGTAAATCCTTTCCTGTACGCGCTTTGCAACGGTAACTTTCAGCGGTCCTTCCGTTATATTCTAACCTGTCGTTGTCGACAACTACAGTAGTTCCTCCGTTACACCAAACTGGCGTGTACAATAAATGAAAGCTGGTCAGGAGCGAACAGAAAAAAGAAACTATACTTGAGTGACAGAAAACAACCGCAACTCGGGACTAAAACGCTATCCTCGTAACAGGTCAACGGATCGACTCTACCCCGTGTGTACTTAATCGTTTGATGTTCTTCGTTGTGTTTGCATCTTTGGCGTGCTCTGGGTGTTCTTTTAAAGTATTTTAGTACGTTTTTTAAACTATCAACGCTTCATAAGTTCACGTTGCTTGAATTCATTATATCTTTTCTCGGTCAGTGTTTGAAGACAGATATCGTTTATCCGGAAAAAAAGAATATTTTATATATTGTATGTACACTGCCTTCTTCCTTTTTGAATATTTAAATAACCTAGTAGTTAATAGCCTCGCCATATTATCTTTTCATTCTTCGATTCGAGTCCCAAAATGTGTAATTCTTTTATTTCACCTGTAAATATACTGTATGTTTTGTATTTTAATATTACGTGTATTATATATGTCGTAACATATATTGTTTTATTTATTTTCATTTTCTTCATGTATATTTGTGACCGTTGTCGAATACAAATACCAAAACGTAAATGATCAATGGGAATAGAAACCTATATTACTTAACTTTTTTTGTTTGTAACGGCCTCCATAAAACCTTTGCAAAACCGAATTACTGCGAACTCAAAAGCATCGTTTATCTTTAAAATAAGCCTATTACAGATAAATGATGCTATAAAATGTTCTTTTGATGATTTATTGCTATGTCTTACAATCAATTTCTTTTTGTTTTCATTGTAACTATTTAGTACAAAATGGGCTTAACCATGGGATTAATTTATAGTCCTTGTGATTATTTGTTTTCTCATGGGATTCCCGTCCCCAAAACTGTTATCAAATGAGAAGCATTCCCATGTGTTTTTTCAACATTTTTAAATCCTTGTTTTCATATTTTATTGAATAATTTAAACTTACTTCAATGATTATATACTCGCTGTATGCACACAAAACATATATTGCTGCGTAATTATAAAAGCCCATTTTTCAAGTGGGAAATATCCTCATGGGATTTTTTTCTAATTGCAAAATATGTGTTCATATAATTTCCAGAAACCCTTTATTTTGTCAAATTATTAACAAGCTTTTTTTATAAAGATGAGATGAAGAATGTTTAAAAAAATCCCAAACGATGATTTCTTATTTTGTAATATGGAACTTTCCCAACACCTTATATTTATTTAAAAAAAATAATTATTATTATGTTTTTTTTTTGTTTTTTTTTTAATATGCTGTGTCAACTTTATTTCCCTCAACTTCTTATATATATGTTAGCCCGAATTTACGAACATGGTGGATCCTTACGCGCAAAATCAGTCACTCGTAGGTAAGGAACCTGATGATTGTTTGTAAATCGGTCTTTACTTTTGACAAATCGAACATTGTTTGCCTACTTGTTAGAGTGTGTAATTTATTGATATTTACTTTCAATGAAAATTGAATTCTCAGCACACTTCATGTTTGTTGTTTGAACGTAAACTGTAGTGAATGAATATTGTTCTACTCTGATCAATAAATGTGTGGATTTTTGGTTGTTTTCCTTTTTACATCAAGTATAAATTTCTTCCTATAATTTATTTTATGATCCACATATTCCAAATAGTGGATTATTATGACAATGCCAATTTACGAATATGATATTAGTTTGAATACGTACTATCGAAACACTTATTCGTTGTGTATTTGGGAGTATTTTCTAGTCAATACAGATCTGAATGGAGGTATACGGTGTGCAAAAGAGTACACGTCGATCTAAAACGTTCTTAACAGGATTCCATTTATCGAGACTCCAAACGATAAAATGTAATTAAGACTTTAGTTCTATATGAATATGTTGTGTTTCATATCCTCCCAAAAAGAGTAAATTATTTGGGACTCATCTGCAGTGAAATAAAACATAACGCCGCGATTCCTGTTTCTCATCTCGTTAATGAATCACTTCATCGAAAGTCATCTAAACATGCCATAACCTCGCTTCGTTTAGAAATTTAATCACGTGTACACAATGAAATATTTTTTTAAAAGCGACGTTTGCCTTCAAAGTATCGATGGGACATTCAAACGAACTTATAGTTATACGTTGTGAGCATCTACACATGTGTATGTAGGATACGGATTCGATTGCATTCAAACTGAGTCTTAACATGTAAATAACGTCAATTACATTCACAAATACCCTGGATCATGTTTCATAAAAGATTTTAGCGACAAATTTCAAGTTCCGATTCAATTTTAGTGCACAATCATTTGACATAACTTTCAATTTTTGCTAAATGAAACCAACGTAAAAGAATTCCCTGACTTTAATGCAATTATTGAATTCTAAAAATCATAGATATTGTGAAATTTTGCTAATTCTAAAATGTTATCGTTATTTATATTTGACGTTCGATGTTTAGTAAAGAAAATAAAATATTCTCATCTGTCTGGCAGCAATACTTTTTGAGTATCGCGCAAAACAATTTAAAAAAAATTGCTAAATTGCTAAATGATGCCATAGCCAGAACTCCAGTGATGTCATAAACACTGAACCAAAATACCAGTTTCGCAAGATCATATGCTGCTTTAAATTTGTGTAAAGTTTCATTAATGTTACATCAAAATGCTCATGTTTTGCGCGACACAACCATCCGACGGAAAGATGCAACAAAGGATGGAAGAGATCAAATCTATTTCCCCCGTCTGAAACATGCGGCTCAAAAGGCGACAATATATTCGTTAAAATAACAACCTGAATATGTTGCATCACTTTGTATGTTTTCCTCATCAATGGCGTTCATACCAGACAATACACTATAGACATGTAAATGCATTAGCAGGAGGAAAATGATACCACTGTAAATCCGTTTCGGACGTCCGTTTTCACTAACATTGTTAGACCTAAAACTAAAAACAAAACTAATATGAATCAATTTGTAAGGGTCTAAAACGCAACACTCGTCTGAATTGCCCCATCCGTCGGTTTTATACAAATAAATTGAAATAATTCAAATAAGCAACTCTTTGAACGGGTACCATAACCTCATGTTCTAATTGCATGGCATTTGACTATGACGATTTGTATAAATAGTACATGTCTGATTTAGTTTTTGTTTTGGTTTCGTTGTTGGTGGTGATTGTTTGCTACAGACAATGAAAAGAACGTGTGAATAACACGCAAATAGCTTTGTAATAAATCCCGTTGTCATCATGCTTAAATGTTTATATTGTAAATGAGTTTCATAATCTGATGAATATGGCTTTAGCTCTTAATGGAAAACTGATCACCCGAATTCCTAAGGGTTATCGGTATAATCATTTACTTCGAGTATTGAATGATTGCGTATAAGGTGAAATGCGTTGTAAACGAGTGTTGATTTCAGTATCGATAGTAGTAATATTATCAGTTTCTGAAAGTATGCTTCACAACATTATGTTTGTGGATGTTGCTGAACACGATAGAACGCTTTAGTTACAAGAAAGTAATTCAAGGATGCAAACTGTTTGAGTAAGATAAGTGCTTATACTTTTCAGTTTTCACGCTCAGAAATATATTAAACACAGATCTTTTTTGTCAATCAAACTACACACGATTTCTAAAATACATTGTTGGCTCTCTTAATCGTTCAGATGTATTAAGAAACTGAGACACATATATAGGAAGACCCAGTCCGAAACGTGTGATTCGTTATGTTTGCCATAGTATCGGCACAAACGATCACCGAATTACAATGCTGAAAATAGTTAAGAAATATTTAGTGGCAAATAAGTCTATTTCAAAATGCAGATAATAAAAATAACTTAAACAAATACCTTTTTTCGTTATTATTAACTAATTGAAGTAAAAACAATAAATCTGATGTATGTACCACTAATATTTTGTATGAAAGATGGAATATTTTAGCATACTCAGGATATCGTGCTTGTTGATTTATATGTTGCCAAACTGTCGGCGTTCAGAACTCACTAAAATTCCGAAATTAAATTAAACTAAAACTCCTGGAATAATAAAGATATTACATTCATCAAAGTATTCGATAATGACTTCCCTGTCAATCTTCAATAAATAGTTTTATTTAGACAAAATAGACACTGATATCAACTGCTTCCTACAAACGTCACATACATACAACCATCTTAATCGAATGCGGCTTGACAACTACAGTTATTTATTTAAAGTATTCTTCTGTGTCGTCCGAATACAACGGATGTGGATAACTGGTCTGAGGATTTGTTTATGTATTGGTAACCATGTCGCGTGTGTTGTTCTTAAGATAATTAGATTATTAAAGCAAATGTTACAGTCGACAACTTAGCATTTAATTCCTTCGTTTCGTTGTGTCTTGTATTAAGTAAAGTACAGCACGTAAATCAAACGAATACATCAAACATATTTATGATATTTTCAAAGTTTCATTTTGCTATTATAACTCTTACGTTAAGCATGTATAGGTATATACCTGCACTGTGCGATATAAACAACATAATTAAAGCAAATACTTCAATATCAAATTATTTGATACACCTTATACAATGATGAATGAATAATGAATTATTAACAAAATATTGTTACGCTTTTTTATGACGTCAATACCATGGCGTGTGCTCGTCGTGTTGCAGCCTTTTGTCCCACGTGTGTGAACGACAACGCCTGGTTTATTGGTGAGCTTTGTAATGCGCAAAACGACACGTAATTGTTGTAAAAGTAATATACCGGTTAATATTTTTGTTGAATTCATATCATTATAATATTATCAAATAAAACATTTTCATTCAGTGAAACGTATTCCGAATGTTGTGTGAGTGCTTTATGTAAAGGGTAAATGCAGTCTAGTTTAATCTCGAAGAGTCCATCCATATGAGTCATAATATTATGTTACAAGTGAACTGGTGTTTTTATCCAGGGCTATTGTCGTGGAATATGCCATCACTATACTATATACTAGTTAGATCAGACATTGACATTTTAAACAAGGCTTTAGTGTTTCAATGTATACATGTTGCTTATGATTGTCTTCCTTTAAGCCGCATGTTACCACATTGAATCCGTTCATGAAGGCGGTCTGTAATAACCGAACAATGAACCAGAGTAAAGGTTAAACAGACATATATTCACAGAATAACCACGATAATAAAATAATACACCATATTTAAAATATAACCAAATGTCTTTCAACCGAGATGTCTTATGTACAAGTCAAAATAAACCTAATTTGGCAATATAGAATCGCAGAGTTATTATCTCAAAAGAGTTACTATGTGATTCAAACAAGATTCACATCTAAATTCTAAATTATTAATCTAAATCAATAATGGTAGAACAATGTTTATGATTCCAGAGTCAGAATTCATACCCGAAAACGTTATTTTTTTGTTAAGCCCCTAACTCTTGGACTCATCAAACATGCTCACAAAATACACTACGTGAATGTGAGAACAAAGAAGATTATTTCCGATCCGTCACTCTGATGTTTGATATTGGTTTATTGTACGAGGGTACCTTTTGCAAAGCAACTAACTTAGCCTTCTTGTCTCGTTTGTTTTGTCAGCACTAAATGCGACGGATTTGAGATTTCCAAAACTATTCTTATATGTGTAAGATATATTCTGAACAAGTTGTTACTTCTCATAGTGGTTAAGGTTACTTGAATGAATTTAACAACGAAGGTGTAAACCTTTGTGTTTATTTGCCGATGAAAATTATTTCGAATCTAAGATGATCAGACTTTAAATGCAATCCCGTTCGGTGCATCTTTTTGCATTGCTTTTTTTTATTTTGTTAATACACTCAGTGCATATCATGTGAATTTATGTATAACTTTACCTCACAGTTCATTTAAATGAATTAAATACGTGTTATGTATGACCCAAAATGATTATTATTAAACCATCGACAAGACATGCTTTATGATAAATTATCAGTTACAAAAGGGAAATAACTCTCAGACGGATGCAATATTTGGTTGGAATGCATTATCTACCCTATAATTATTTCCACTTATATTGCATGCGTAAATTGTAATGTTATCGACAAAACAATGAACGGGTATAAGTGTGTTTATAAACGAAACAAATAATAAGTAATAAAAAAAAAGTAAATACGTAAATGTGTTTTTTGTTTGTCTTGTGTGTGTTATGGCAAACATTCTTGAATATACATTGAATAAACTAGCTCTACCTTTTTCACGTCCCCATGTCTATATGTGATAAGATCGGCATCTTACTGTTAATTTGTGAAAATAGAGAAGAAAACAATCAATAAATATACATAATTATGTTCAGAATCTCTTCGACACTTAACATTTATATTAAGGAGCATATTTAAATACCTCGATATTGTATGCGTTTCCATGTCATGACTGAGAGCGTTTGTTTTTAACACTTTGTCTTAACCTATGCTAGGTCTGTAAAGGTTAATTTGTGCCTTGTTTCACGACGGCTAAAACACATTATGATCATACTAATTTTGTTAAGTGAAGATTAAGTAGCAATCTCAACAAATTATGTTGGAAATCCACGGCACATTAAGTGAAATCCAACATTGCGCTGTAATGTTGATTCCTTAAATCAAGTAATACACGTCAATTAAATACAAGAACGGGTATACAACGTTGTAAAAGTAACTTGTGTGAAAACGAATAATACATTTTTAAAAAGAAACTGTATTTATCCTCTTGCACATAAAACATGTTTTCACATTACTGAGACAATTATTTGACGGTATATCCCGAAAGCAAAT